>ML785450.1:415324-425373 GCA_009831015.1 Picea engelmannii
GTTCAAAACTATCGTTAAAGAAGTAACTTCAAGTCTGACTGATTGGGTTTGAGGGTTTTTTGGGCCGAAGCACTTTCATTCAACTAAACCTTCATCCACCCAATATGAAGCAGATTTTACATGGATGTTTGCAACTTTGCCTGTATTTTTGAGAGATTTTAGAGTAAAATAATGTGTCTTACTTATTTGGTTAGAAGAGAGCATATACTGGAATAAGTTGAAAATGGAAACAGAGTTAGTTGTGCTAAAATTCTTTTAGTTAGTTTTTTTTCTGTTATAAATTTTAGTGTTCCATGTTTTAGTGCATAGCCAAAAGTTAAAAATCTTAAAATTGTTTTTATAACTTAAAAGCTTTCTTATACAAAAATTAATAAATTATATAAACTTTTGTTATTTTAATAATATTATTGTGAAATTATAAATTTCTAACCTCTTAATAATATTAATGAACTTACCTCCACATTAATAATTACTCTCCGCTCTACTCCTAGATGGGGTGTTTGCGTTGGCAGTCTAATAAGGGCCAGGTGGTGCCTTCATGCGAGCCAACCTGAGCTCCTTCGTTTGAATGATCGCTCAAGGTATGGAGGGCACTACTCTGATCTTCATTGGCAGACCACCCCATCCCTTACCGTGCAAGCGACTTTGGTTGATGATGGAACCACCATCGTGTAGAATCATTAATTCAGGAGATTTCAGGGTTCATATGGCTAAAAAGGGCTCAATGACAATGGTGAAACGTAGGCTCTTAGGCTCAGGAACTGGTAGGGTATGGGCTCTGCTCTCCAGGTTTCATTCTCCATCGGTTCTGGTAAGTTTTTCTGCTGTTTTGTTGTCTTGATTTGTTTAGTTGTCAATTTCTTTGGTTGTTCTTGTGTTATGGGGAGGAGACAACACTATGAAGGTAGAGGTGGCTCTGTTGGTTCTCAGAACTAAACCGCCATTCCTCCTCTGCACCCGAGCCCATCCCCTCTTCTCGTTTGACTCTTTTCACCATTCGTAATTACAATTGCTTAACCATGAAGAAGACTGAGAAAGGTGAATGGCCTAAATCTAGCAGGGAAGGCCATGGACAAAGCTCCAATATAATACTAAATCCTATTCATACTAGAAAACCACCCAATACATAACTTGGGCCCAAGTGGATGCAATGAAAGCTGCAAATAATTTCTATTGCGGGTTTGCCTAGGATGTTAAAAGCGAAGCTCCATCCATGGAGTAGACTATCTATGAAAAAAGAAGTGAAAAACGAGGCTCCATCCATGGAGCAGACTATCTATGAAAAAAGAAGGAAGCTCTGCAATTGGAAACAGAGTATATAGACTGGGTGCCAAAGACTGAATATTCTACGTCTACAGACACCAAGGTCTTTAATCTTATCGAGCTTTACTAGTTCAATAAGGCCTTCATTCATTTAATCTTATTGAGCTTTACTGGTTCAATAAGACCTTCATTGTCTAGGTGGTGGAGAGGACAATAACATCAATCAATAAGACCTTCATTGTCTAGGTGGTGGAGAGGACAATAACATCAATCTCCTAGACAAAAAATTGAGGCAGTTTCCAAAGAAGTTTTTATATATAAAGTTCATGGTTTTAGATCCCACAAAATCCCACGATGCTCTTGTAGCTTTTGTTTGCTAAGTTCAAACTTCTGAGGATACACCATCCAATCCCATTAAACTAGATGAGGACCCTAGAAGAACCCCTTATTTATTCCAGGGATGGGCTTCATGTCTTTCTCTGATAGGGTTGCTAGGTACGACATAACTCTTTCCACATTTCTATTTCAAGCTCTTTTTTATGGTTTAATCAATGATGTCAATGGTTTAATCAATGATGTCAATTTATTATTGGCAGTAAATGACTCTGCACTACTCTCAATATCTTCTTCAAACAATATTTATGTTTTTTTCTCTTTTATGGTTTAATGGTTTAATTAGTGATATCAATTCTCTGCACTACTCTCAATATCTTTTTGAAACAATCTCTATTTTTTTTTAACTATTATGAACCTCGTCTCCCAAATAACAACTCGTTTATACTCTTTACTATATTTTTGATAACAACTCGTTTATACTCTTTACTATATTTTTGATACAATCTTTCTTTTCTTTATAATTATGACTATTATAACAATTCGTTTATACTCTTTACCATATTTTTGATACAATCTTTCTTTTTTTAATTATGACTATTATGAAATTGTTTATACTCTTTATTATATTTTTGATAACAACTCGTTTATACTCTTTACTATATTTTTGATACAATTTTTTTTATTTTTTTATTTTTTTATGACTACTATAAACTTGGTTTCCCAACTCTTTACTATATATTTTGAACTATTATAAACCTGATTTCCTAAATAACAACTCGTTTATACTCTTTATTATGATATAGTAATATAAGATTCTCTACATGCTTAAAATGTTCATGTTTCAATTAATTTTGTAACTATTAAAATATCAACCCAGATACAAATCATTATTTTATATACTTTGCTCAATTCATGTAAATCATTAACTTGTATAAAATAAACTATCTCACAATTTTAAAACTCTTAATAGGTTCATGTTTCAATTAATTTTGTCACCATTAAAATATCAACCTGAATACAAATCATTATTTTATATACCTTGCTCAATTCATGTAAATCATTAATTTGTACAAAATAAACTATCTCACATTAAAACTCTTTACATGCTTAATAGGTTCATGTTTCAATTAATTTTGTCACCATTAAAATATCAACCTGGATACAAATCATTATTTTATATACCTTGCTCAATTCATGTAAATCATTAATTTGTACAAAATAAACTATCTCACAATTTTGTATTCTTGGGCATTTTACAACCTATCTAATCTTAAAATGGTATAAATTTTTGCTTGTTTAAATATAAATATAGGAATTTGGAAACAAAATAAACTATCTCACAATTTTGCATGCTACTCTTAAGCATTTTGCAACCTATGTAACTTTAAAATGGGTATGAATTCTTGTTTGTGTAACTTTAAAATGGGTATGAATTTTTGTTGGTGTAAATATAAATATAGAAATTTGGAAACAAAATAAACTATCTCACAATTTTGTATGCTACTCTAGAGTATTTTGCAACCTATGTAATTTTAAAATTGGTATGAATTCTTGTTTGTGTAAATATAAATATAGGAATTTGAAAACAAGTAATATATGTAATGATTTTATCATTATAATAGGTGTGCATTCATGTTTGTGTATATTTAAATATATGAAAAAAAATATGTGAGAAAGTTGATTTGAGATATTTTGCAACTAATTTTAAGATTGTGTAGGAATATGAAATATAGAATTAAGTTGTAGAATTTATAAATTTGGTTATGAAAATTATACAACAATGTGAAAGTCAATTCTTAAATCAATTATTTTAATAATGACTTGTTTTTTTCAAACATGTAATGTGTATGTGTATGGCTTTAATATGTATATGACAGTATCTTTGCATAGAAAGAAACAAGATGCATTTTAAATTTTTTAAGATTGTGCAGTAATATGAAATATAAAATTAATTTGTAGAATTTATAAATTAATTTATGAAATTTTTTAAGACAATGTGAAAGTCAATTATTTTAATAATGACTTATTTTTTTCAAACATATAATGTGTGTATGTATGACTTTAATATGTATATGAAAGTATCTTTGCATAGAAAGAAACAAGCTGCATTTTATGACAATATCTTCTTTACATAGAAAGAAACAAGTTGCATTTTAAAATCTTTAAGATTGTGTAGGAATATGAAATATAGAATTAATTTGTAGAATTTATAAATTTATTTATGAAAATTTTTATAACAATGTGAAAGTCAATTATTAAATCAATTATTTTAATAATGATTTATTTTTTTCAAACATATAATGTGTATAGTGTGTATAGCTTTAATATGTATATGACAATATCTTTGCATAGAAAGAAACAAAGTGCATTTTAAAATCTAGTATTAAAACATATAATGTGTATGTGTATGGCTTTAATATGTATATGACAATATCTTTGCATAGAAAAAAACAAGGTGCATTTTAAAATCTAATATTGAAGAGGTTGTAACATTTGTCCCATATAATGTCTATACTATTTATCCTATAAGTCAACTAATTTTAAATTTTATAAAAAATAATAATATATGTATCTTAATTGTTTTTTTATCTCTTTAAATATTTAATAAATTTACATTAATTTTATAAAAAATATGTAAATACAAAACCTACTTTATATAAATAAAATATCATTTTATCAAAATTTCAATAATATTTAAATGATTTTTTTTCTAATTAATAAAATAATATGTGTAAATGTAAAGAATTCCAACCTTTTTTCACCTTTTTCATTTTGTTTTCGGTTGTAAAATTCAAATCAAAGTAGTGCAAGATATGATTTATTTTTATTATTCTCTCCACAAGGATAGTGATGAGTTCATCATTGGTTTCATATTAATTAGAATGTTGATTTTAATTTTTTTTTTTTTTTTTTCTGAATTCTAATGTTAGATATAGGAAAATGTAAATATTGATTTTATTAAAATTAAAATAAATAAATAAAAATAATATTTTTTCTAAAGTATTATTGGCTCTTAACTTTGAGGCTTTATTGTTTACTTGACGCCTGCATTTAACACTTTGTACAAGTATTTATTGCACCAAAGATGCTTCAATAATTTTACCTCTTACTAATTAATTTTTAAGCTAGGTGTTTAATATAGTTGTAGTCTAAATGTGCTACTTTTCCTGCAGGGTATATTTTTAGGGGATATTTATTCGAAATCCATATTGTTGGTTCTGCATTTTTTAGTGGTTAAATCTGTATAATCCAAGTGCTTTGGGGTTTTTCAGCACTTTGAATCCATTTAGGGGTTTTTCAGCACTCGAATCCATTTCTACATTCAGAAATGCAATTTAAACAATAGAAAGTTGTGATTTCTTGCGGCTTTATGTTGTAGGATTCCGACTAGGAGAGAAAAAACATAGAACATTTAAACAAAAACGTCTAATATATAGAACTAAATGAATTCCACTTCCACTGCCACTAGTTGCTATTAGTGCGAGTATTGTTTATGTTTTGAAATACAATATTAATGCTAAGCATCCTGCCACCATTAAATTTGGGTCAAATGAATGAAGGCCAAAGTTGTGATACAAGTGAATAAAAAACCCAAGGTCAGATATTGGTTAACCATGCCAACTTGTTTATCTTGATTTCTATTCTATATAGGCTTGAAGCCATTACAACATACTCATTATGAGCTTAACATGTCATTTATGGGAATTGAACTCGGGTGGGGAGGATAACAATCATTCCTCACAACCATCCATTTTCTAACATGTTCTAACAAGCATTTTCTACCTTCGTGAAACGCTCTTAATTTTTTAAATTAATCAAGCATAGCAAATAGGTCATAAGATTTGACTGGGTCAAATGAATGAAGGCCAAAGTTGTGATACAAGTGAATCGAAAACAGAGGTCAAATATTGGTTGTCCACATCAACTTGTTTATCTTGATTTCTATTGAATATAAGCTTCAAGGTCTTATTGCAATATTATTTATCTTCATTGGATATAAGCTTTAAGGTCTTATTGCAAATCCCAAGGACATTAAGTAATTTGCTAGTGTATTTAAGCTTTGGTCGTTGTCCCATTTGTTAACAAAATCTACTACAACTACCAAAAGGATCCAACAGAGCAATTTATCATCCATTATAACCGAATTGATCAAGTACTAGAATAATAATTTCATTGGAGAATTTGAAGAAATGAAACCCTTCAGTGTTCCTCCCTACAAGTCTCGGTATTAAACTAGATTTTTTTATTACTGAATTTATCTATTGTGTGGTTTGGCCACTAGTTGGTGACATGAGCCTAGTGAAGGACATTAAGTGATTTGTTAGTGTATTTAAGCTTTGGTCGTTGTCCCATTTGTTAACAAAATCTACTACAACTACCAAAAGGATCCAATAGAGCAATTTATCATCCATTATAACCGAATTGATCAAGTACTAGAATAAGAATTTCATTGGAGAATTTGAAGAAATGAAACCCTTTAGTGTTCCTCCCTACAAGTCTCAATATTAAACTAGATTATTTTATTACTGCATTTATCTATTGTGTGGTTGGGCCACTAGTTGGTGACATGAACCTAGTGGAATGCACTAATAATCTTTGTGGTCTTAGCTTATGGTGCATTTACGTTGCATTTAACAAACATCATTGTTGGTTGTCCACGTGGAATGTGTTTTCAGTGTTGTATTTACACTGCATTCATTGTTGGGAGTGTTTATTTGGTATTTCTCTTAAAAAAACCAATGCCAAATGGCCTCTCCAATTGTTTTATAAGGCAAACAATATGCACCTAGGAGCACCGCATTTAATGCTCTATATGTTGGGATCAATGGTTAAATTTGGCGGGTATTTACCCTTTTTTTCCCAGTTTTAATTCCTCAAAACACAGTTGTCACTGTACATATCAGTCCAAGGTCATGGGCCTGCCACCTGTTCTGCCTACTAGTGGAAACCAAAACAGGTGGTGCCCTTTTTTCTGGTAGCAAAAAAGGAAAATCCACCACCTGCTCCGCCAAATAATTAGAAACTGGAGCAGGTGGCAATAGAGTAATGTGACATAGCTAAATAGACATGCAACAAAAACATTGAACATGAAATCTGGATAGAGCATAAAACCGAAAAGTTGAACAGTGGTACAAAAAAATCCTTGTAGTTTGCAGAGGGAGTGCAAAGAGTCTGTGAACCTTAAACATTAAAAAAACTGTTAAAACATGCATCCAGATTGTCCTCGTGAGGAGTGAAGACGTAAGGTTGCGCACAGGTTGGGCATCTCTGCTTACTTTGCATGCACGAGAAGGCGTTGAACAACATGTCAAGTCTGCTATTGAGGAGAGTGTGTCTATGGAGATTCTCCATCATGTCCCGCCTCATCTCAAAGATGAGCTCCAGGTGTTCTGGCGCCAGGAACCAAGGTGAGTGAAACTCTCGGGCCATGGCTAATATATGTAGTGGAGGCTCAACCGATCGGTCTGCCTAGGGAATTTCTTCTTGGACTATGCAAGTCATCCCCTCCAAGGTTGTCATTGTAGAAATTGCAGGAAGACCGGTGTTGGGTCGGCCGTGATGATCTGGAACCGTGTAGAGGAGGGAGTCAGGTGGGACTGTAATTGGTTTCTCTGGAAATTCCTCCTCCACATAGGCCATGGGAGGTGACTTTGACTCCTTATTCCTTTGAATCAGAGTTGTCGAGGAAGCATGTGCGAGCTTGCGAAAGCGCCTCTGCCTTGCTACATAGAAATACCAAGAGGGACCCCTCTTGGGTTTCCCACGCTCACGAGGCATGGCGAAGATGGAAGGCCAGACAAACCTAAGAATAAGAGCGTGTAGAATTGGACAACTAAGCAGAGCAGAGCACAAATGCAAAAACATAGCAGAATGAAATGAGCCATAACCAACCTGGAAGAAATGGAGAAGTACCAGGGAAGCTGAAGTGACCTTGCACACGCCTCTCGTACCCATCGTCACCCCTCCGCCATGGCGCACTAAGAGCTCCATTAAACCTGCGCGAGAGAGTTGTTCGACCTGCCCAAGAGTGCTATTAAGTTTGTCCTCCATCCAAGAAATGAAGAATAGGGTGGAAGCATGCCTCATTAATATCCTGGGTTGCATGTTTATTGCGTGGCCCATATGAGCTACGTGGCACCCCATTTGGGGACACACCAAGGGAAATTTTAAAAACAAACCAGCCATAAAAAATTTACTTGACGGATAGGAGTGTCCGTCAAATTTATACTCTGGTTGAGATATATAACCAAATATATACATTTAAATCTAACAATATACATCCCAACAAATACAACAATAAATAGTATGTTTCTTTGTGCATATTGATAGCCCAGTGAAACAATTGAAGAGGCGTTTCGACATTGATTTTTCTAAAAGGAATACAAAATAAATACTCCCAAGAATGAATGCAATGTAAATGCAACACTAAAAAACATTCCACGTGGACAACCAACACCAATGTTTGTTAAATGTAACGTAAATGCACCATGAGCTAATCCCACTGTGAAAGAACCAGATAAGGCTTTTCCCGATGGAAGGACGAATTGATGGGGTAACCCGATTATTTATGGCCGATCAATATTGGGTGGGATCTCATTATGAGGAACACTGAAGAATTTCATTTCTTCAAATTCTTAAACCAAATGCTTGATCTTTATCTAATAAAACAGTTCACTAAACATTTGAAAAATAATAGAAAAATAATTATACCTTAAACTAATTTACATTTATTAATTTGAAAATGCATGTTTATTTATGTGCATAACTTCAACCAAACCCTACTTGTTCTATGAGCCATTCAATATTAACATAACCAGGTTGGAATTCTTTGGTTAAGAATAATAAGTCATAAAACAAAATTTGAATATGAATAATATATGTACATGGAATCATGGCAATCAAATTGTAGTCACACAATCTTCTTATGTCTATGGAATATAGAATATTTGTGAAAAATTATGCATTTCTTTTTATTGTATTAAATGGAGTGAAATTTTGGATTCCGTCATAATTATCTGGTCAATGCGTTAGGAATGTTTTGCTGACACGCTGTTTTGAAAAAAATACATATTTGCTCCCCATCATAATTTAATCTATTTAGATTCTTATCATTGGTAAAAAATATTTTTTATTTTAATTAAATTTTTATAATAAAAATAATTTATTTCAAATATATATATATATATATATATATATATATATATATATATATGTGTGTGTGTGTGTGTGGGGGATAAAAGAATTTTAATATGTGTAGCAATTGTAGCAATTTCATTGTTTAATACATGGAAGTGTTCATCTTGTATCTCATTTATATAAGATTTATTATTTTTTTACAAAAATAACTTATTTTGAAGATTATAATTTAATTGGATATTATTTTTTTTGTTTGTGGGATAAAAGATTTTTAATTTGTGTAGCAATTTCATTGTTTGATATATGAAAGTGTTCATTTCTTATCTCATGTACATTATTCTAGATTTATCTTAACTCCTCACGTGTTTATGAGGATTAAATTTTTAAAGGTGCAAAATTTTTTTAGAGTGTAAAATTTGAGGAAAGTTTAAAGGTTTTCACCTAGAAAGATTTGATCCCTCTTAACACTTATATATCCAGAATTAAGATGAATCTAAGTTGATTGTTATAATTTTTTTATTTTTTTATTAGTATTTTAATATTTTATTATTTTGTTAATGTAACATTACTTTAAAGACCTCTTAACCTAATAAATTTTTTTAATCTTAATTTATATTTATATTTTTTATTAAATAATGTAATTTCAAAATGATTTTTTTAAAACTTAAAAAAATATATTTAAATGTTATATATGAGAGGAATATTTTAAAACTTAAAAAATTATCACAGAGGAATATTTTAAAACTTAAAAAATTATCACTTTAAGGACCTCTTAACCCAACACGATTTTTTAATCTTACTTAATTTATATTTATATTTTTATATTAAATAATGTAATTTCAAAATGATTTTTTTAAAACTTAAAAAATTATATTTAAATGTTATATACAAGAGGAATATTTTAAAACTTAAAAAATTATCATAGAGAATATTTTAAAACTTAAAAAATTATCACATTGTTATATAGTTGTTAAGAAAAATATTTTAAATATTTAATAAAAAATTAAAGTATAAAATTTTAAGAAAAATATATATTAAGTTAAATTAATTAAAAATATATATATATGAGTGGGTTTAATGGTTAAAAACATATGTTTTTTCTTTAGAGGTTATATGTTCAAATCCAGAGAAGGGTAGAGTATGTAGTTTCCTTGACCCATACCCCGCCTTGACCATTCCTTCACTTAACATGTCACTTATATTTTGATATAGAAGAGGAATAAAAAAGTCTTTGAAGTCACAACCAACCATTCTCAACAAAACCCATCACATGTCACTACTCTTTTAGATTATTGTAATGGCCAAGAATATAT
>ML785450.1:428376-445162 GCA_009831015.1 Picea engelmannii
AATTTCATAAAAGAATTTAATATATATATATATGTATGGTTTTTTTTTTAATAAAAAATGATTGTATTACTTGGGGCTAGCAAAAGATACACATGAATATACACCATAACTTGCCACATGTTATGTCACATAAGTGGAAATTAGAACAAGTGTACAGTATTGTTCAGAGACCAAAATATGACACCTGTCTTGAGGAACTTGGGGACTTGCCTGCCACAAGCGTGGAAAGAAGAGCAGATGGTCCACTGCGTGCCCCAACCAACTAATGAACTAGAACCAGAGTTTGAATTTCACAAAAAAATTATAACTAAAACCAGAGAAAAAAACAGTAAGGAGACTACACATGAGGCGAACTCGGGCATCCATCTTGACTGATTTTGAAGGTGTATGGATGACAACAAGTCGGGCATCGATTTTTCGCAGGATATCTTGATAGGGAGTCAAATAAGACATCCAGGTGCTTGCTAAGGGTATGTTGGTTGTGCAACTGCTCTGCCAAATACTTTCACATCTCGAAAATCAAGACCAGGTGGTCTTCCGTGACCCTACAAGAGATGGGATCCGGGTGAGCATGCTCTTCTGTGTCGTCCTCATTATGGAAGTCATCCCAATTTATTTTGGGGTCCTCGTCCTTGGCATCATGGGACTTCTTACCATAATCCTCCATCTGAGGAGGGATTTCCTCTTCAACCATACAACCTGTCTCGGCTAGCTCCGGAAAAATCAAAGGGGTGCTCGTACCTGTGGTCGGTCGCTGCTCTAAGGTGGTCTTCGAAAAATTTGGCATAATTTCCTCCCAGTTGGGAGGAATCACCTCTTCCATCAGACAACCTCCATGGAAATTCTCTGAGGTGGAAGGGCAGAGCTCCAGATGGGTCGCCACATACCATTTCTGGTTAGAGTAGGGTAATCGGTCCAAACTTTCGCTTGGAAGTGGAGAGAGAGGTTGGTCTCGTGCATTTGTGCCTATCGACCTGACTATAGTAGGATGACCCACGCCGATACTTACCTCTCTCACAAGGCATGGCTAGGAAAAGTGCAGGGGGGGAGAAGAAGATGGTGGGGTGGCCAGAGGCGCGAAAGAAAATCGGAGGGAGAATTACTAAGGCTTTGCAGGCTCAGAGCGTAACAACTAGGAGAATATGGTGAGATAGAGCCAAATGCCAGACATAAAAACCATTGTGAGGCAAAATCAGTATGAGGATGGGGGAATTGATGGCTCTGAATGCCATGAGTGCTCAGTTAATGCAACTTTGTTGTTTCGTACCTGTACCAAGGGGTCAAACCCGAGTCTCCATTAAGATTGCCCTCCCAACACATTGAACGTTGGAAGAAATGAATGCTAGGCATATCCACTAGAAAGAGAAGGAGGGTGGTTGAAAGGGGCCTTAACTGCCCTCGTTTCTAGCGCGCCTCTTCACATGTGTGCTCCATGTGTCACCCCATTCAGGGGCATATAATATATGGTTATATATATATATATATATATATATATATATATTGTTAGCTTTTGGGGTAGCTCGGATAAGCACTTCCGCATTGGCGATGCCTGGCACACGTGGAGGTATCCTAGCGACACTCTCTAGATTGTTAAAGTGCCTCTTATGTAATGACTAAAGTGACTTTGGTAAGGTTGAGTGACTTTAGTGATTTAAGTCATCTCAATGAAATATTAAGTCGTGACCGTTAGATTGTAAGGACCAAGATCTAATCTTGTCCATTGAGATCTAGGGTTAGGGTTTTAGTCATTAGAGAATTATAAAAGAAAATCTAAAGAGAGTGTGAGGCACACAATGAGTGCATAGGAGCAAGAGGGAGTCTTTCTCATGTACTTGTGTCTATATGGCTAGGGATGAGGAAAGGGTGCAAGGGGCAGCGAGGGAGATAGCAGCTAGGTGGGCTAGGCTATCAGCTGCAACATTGCAATTCCTTTGATGGGACATTATCCCAGGACGAGAGCTCAAGCATAATAAAACTCAGAACTAGTTTCCCCTCAAGGTTTTTTCCAGGTATGTTTACCTGAATATCTCATGTGCAATGTGTTTGGTTTCTGCTAATGCTTCCACTTATTTTTTGTTGAGTTACCTTGTTGTGCTTTAGTTCAATAAATGCATTTTTCTTGGAATTAATTGTTGGGTGTTAGGTTAGCAGTATTCAACATGGTATCAGAGCTCTGACTCTGAAGGAAACCAAGATCACAAGATTAAGATTTGGCAAGGATATCTTTGGGACTTTTTTTTTTAGTTTTTGTAGGCTCTGCTGGGTAAACACAGAAAATAAGAAGAAGAAGACGAAAATCATTTGTACAACTATCTGCAGAGGAAAAATCGCATGATCGGCTAAGGATCAAGCTGAGTGTTGGTGTGTGAACACCAACCAAGTAAACTGTTGAGAATGGATGGCTCGCTGCAAGAGAAAACGAATCAAGAAGGGACCATAAGCTCATGGAGAAATGGCTAGGAATGTGTGTGGTTGATGAAGGTACGTACAGGCTAGCAGCGCCAATAGAGAGGATCTTGTTGCATTTAATAACAACCGACTGTTGAAGACCGTGGAGATATTTCTTATACGAGATTTGGGCTGAAGGAGTGGCGAGTTAGGGTCAAGAAACGTGGAGAAAAGCTCATGGAAGTTGCATTAAAAAACTAAGGGTCTGGCGGAAAAGTCTGCATGGAGGCCGAATGGTAGACTGAGGAAAACACAGCCAGATTATGACATAGGTAAATCCATGGGACGTTGAGTGACAACGTAGAGGCCAACGATAGTTTTGAGGTGGTCGAGTGGAGGAGGCCACAGAGAGTTGTCATTGGATGGGAAAAGGAAGTGATGACTTGGAGTGTTGGCGACTAAGGACAAGATGGATAATAAGTAAGCAGCTGCAAGAGCCAATAGAGTCATGTAGATGTCACATGAAAGCTGTTGACAATGTGTGGGAAAAGGATGAGGGTGTGTCATTCTAAGAGGTAAACGTTAGCTCATGTGAGAGATGGAGACAACAGGTTGAGGCTGAGAGGGAGTTAGGCATAAAGACAAAGGAATAGGCAGATCGTGGGTGCATGAGAATCAACCGAAGTCATTGGACAATAGATATGTGTGGGTGTTAAAGGTAGTAGAGACATTGGAATTTACATTTGTAACAGTGGGCGAATCATCGTGTACGTGTGGGATGTGGGAAGAGAAAACAACAACAACATAGGTAAGATCCGCCAACACAACATAAAAAGAAAAGGGGGTTGGGAACAATTTGTGGCAGCTAGGATCCAAGAGAGAACAAAGTTTAGTCACTAGCTAAGTTAGCAGCACAACCCAGTAGGGCATTTGGGCAACCCAAAAGTCTGGGCAGGTTCGAGCAGCGGGAAGACTACCTAGAATTTTTTGGGTAGTGGGCAGGTGCCTCAGGTAGCGAACAAAAGTTTCGAGAAGCAGACAAAAACGTTGGGCAGTAGGCTGAGATAGTCGGCCAGTGCCTATAAAATATCTAAGCAACCCAGAAAAGGACCTTCCTCGCTAAGAGTGAGTGTTATCTTTTGGGGTAGGTCGGACAGGTACTTTCGCATTGGCGATGCTTGGCATGTGGAGGTGTCTGAGCAACACTCTATAAACTGTTAAAGTGGATTTTATGTAATGAATAAAGCGACTTTTGTCAGGTTGAGTGACTTAAGTGATTTAAGTCATCTCAACGGAAGATTGAGTCGTGACCTTTAGATTGTGAGGATCAAGATCCAATCTTGGAAATTGAGATCTAGGGTTAGGGTTTTAGTCATTAGGGAATTATAAAAGAATATCTAAGGAGAGTATGAGGCACACAATGAGTGCATAGGAGAAAGAGGGAGTCTTTCTCATTTACTTATGTCTGAGTGGGAAGGGCTGAGGAAAGAGTGCATGGGGCAGGGAAGGAGAATCCAAGTGGGATAGGCTATCAGTTGCAACATTGCAATTCCTCTGATGGGCCATTATCCCAAGACAAGAGCCCAAGCATAATAAAACTCAAAACTGGTTTTTACACAAGGTTTTTTCCAGGGGTGTTTACCCTGAATATCTAGTGTGCAATGTGTTTGGTTTCCTGTTAATGCTTCCACATATTTTTTGTTGAGTTACATAGTTGTGCTTTATTTCAGTAAATGTATTTCGCTTGGAATTAATTGTCAGGTGCTAGGTTAGCAGTTTTCAACACACACACACACACACATATATTATATATAACTATATTATTATAGTTGTATAATATATAGTTATATATTATGATGATGATGATGATTAACGTCCACTAAGAATAAATTTGTCTATCAGACCTTAAGAGGGTAAGTGATTACTTGCGATTATTTAGAATTTGGTTTATGTGCTCGAAAAGCATTAAGAGAAGCTTTCCAAGATCACCATATTTTTGTTGAGTTAAGAGGTTAGGAAGGTTGGTAGTGTAACAAATACTTTGAAATTGAGATCTAATCTGGGTATAGGCTGGACAATCTCAGAGA
The DNA here is from genome assembly GCA_009831015.1 of Picea engelmannii. Taxonomy (NCBI): domain Eukaryota; kingdom Viridiplantae; phylum Streptophyta; class Pinopsida; order Pinales; family Pinaceae; genus Picea; species Picea engelmannii. Next base: position 432,852 of record ML785450.1, read on the forward strand.
AAATGATTTTCATCTTCAACCTTCTTAGTGTCACAAAGGTGACACACTCTTTCATCCCATGGCATTTTAGGAATTGACTAACACCCAATTTCACTATGGATCTCGTGAGAATGTGCTCTTATCTTAGCAATGCTTATTTTTTTCTTTACACTTGTCAAAACACAGAGATAATTTTGATCTTCTAGATTAGGGTTAATTACATCCTTATAATACCTTAATTTTATTTTTTCCTCTAACTCTTTATCACACCACTTTTTCTCCTTAAAATTTGATTTGATGATATTTTTAATAGTATCTTTATTCTGCAAAATGGTGTCTTCCATGATTCCCCAATAGTTTAGCCAAGAATCGACATCTTTATGCTATCCTCGCTTGAGTCGATGGTGGTTACGACTGGATTTTGAAGCGATTTTAGGAAGCCTCTTGTCTTCCATGTTGTTTAACTTGTTTTTATACATTAGGTATCTAGTCATAGCCGTGATCTCAATGGAGGATGGGATATGACATATTTTTTTTAATTTTGAGATTATAGGTTATAAAATTCTTTTGTATTTTCTCTATCTTTATCTAGGATTCACGAGAGATACTAGATCCAAAAAATTCACATCCATAAAGAATAACATGTGTAACAAGAGTCTCAAAGAGGAGTTTCTTCTTATCCCAAATCCAAATATCAGTTGATTTACAATTGTTTTCAAGCCCATAATAAGTTTTTCATCCCCCAATTATCCTTTTATCAATGCTATAATTCTAGTTGAGCTTGTGGTGAATATAAATTCCAAGATATTTGTATGAAGTCACTTCCTCCAAGTTGTTGTTGTCATATAGGAAGGTATCATAAGTGATCTTATTGGATTTAATTATCATGACCTTAGTCTTATCAGTATTAACAATCATACCCATATTGGAGCAAAAATCATTGAGGATTCTTGGTTGGTCTTCAAGATCGTGGGGACTCCTCACCATAAGAACGATATCATCGGCATAAAGAAGAAGATTGATGACTATACCAGTGAGGGTAGGGCCGACACAACTTGCTTCTTCCAAGCGATCTTCTAACTTGTCAATGTATATTCCAGAAGGGTAGGGTAGAAGGGACAACCTTGTTTGACTCCAATATTGCAGTTAATATATTTTGACCAGTCCTCAGTGTTTTTAAACTTAGCAATAATTTTCTCATATAGACTTATTGCAACAATCCTCAACTCGAAAGACACTTTAATCTCTTCCAACCTATTCCAAATGTTTTTCCTAGGAACCGTGTCAAAAGATTTTCTAAAGTCAACAAAACAACAAAAAAAGTTTGGTTTTAGCATTGCAGAACTCCTCTGTAATGATCCTAAAGGTAACAAGATGGTCCACAGTTGAATGATATCTCCTAAACCTGACCTGGTCTTTAGCTCTTTTACCATGACTTTCTAGCCAAAGGCTAATCTTATTTTCCAGAATAATTCCATAAAGCTTCGCTAAAATCAGGCTAATCATAATGGTCCTATAATTAGAGGGAATATTTCTATCCCCATTTTTAAAAATATGAACAATGAGGCTTTGCATCCAGGGTTTAGGGAATCCCTTCTTGAATGTTAAATTGAGGAGCTTGTGTATGTGATTGATAATGATAGGCCCTCCTGTAATACCCCAAGCACGAGCCCCAGTTGTATTTATGAATTGTAAACAAGTTTTGTAGGCTGGTGAGCCGAGTGTGATAAGATGGTGGGCTTATGTGTTAATAGGTCGAAGAGCCTAGGTGTTAAAGGCTATGAGCCTGATTTTTTATATGTAATTATGCAGATCATTAATAAAATATAAACATCGTTGCGTGCAGACCGACCATGAAGAAAGAGTGATGGGGGACTAAGCTTATACAAGGTTGGGTAAGGGAGGAGGCTAAGTTTGTGGGCCTAGGGGATAAGCTAGGGGGCTTACCTCTAAAGGGGATAATAATTTATTATTATTTCCTGAAAGCTAAGGTGGACATGTTGAGTGTTGTTCTAAGTTCCTATAAAGGGAACGTGTGCTAAGTGGAACTCATGCGGCTCTAGGAAGACAAGTTTCGACTTGGGTGCATGCAGTTAAAACTGATGAGTCAAGTGTGTTGGGGTTCACTCTTTCATTCTTCCATACTCCACCTGATTTCCCTGGAATCCTTCCCGAGAACCTATTTTGTCTATGCACTGGACCTTTGCATAACCACGCACCCTTGAAAATCAAATCCATGAAGCCAACCCACGTCTTCTATGAAACCTGAACATCCCAAAATTTTCTATGTCGTGTGTGTTAGAACTGTGGGTTGTTGTGGCCACACAGTCCCTTGGTTGAGTGTGGCTTGTCACCATCATCTGTTCTTTGCTAAACCTTGTTGTTGTCTTCCTGGTGCTAGAATGAAGTTGAAGAAGCAGGTTGTCAAACATGTGTGCAACACTCTCTCCAGGTGAGAGAGGTGGTTGTGGTTGAAGAGGCAGATTTTCATGCCTATGGGAAACTCCCTCCAGGTGAGAGAGTGTGATGTGGAAGTGAGTTCTCCTGGAAGGGGTCCCATAGCTGCTACAGAGCTATGAGAATTCCGATTTGGTCTGCTGCTGAAGCCCAAGGTAAGGGAGGTGAAGTAGCCGATAGATTGTCTTGTGTGACAATGAAGGTGTATACTCCTGGGGTGGGACAAGCATGTGGGGAATGAGAGTCTGTGAGCAATGGGCATAAGTGGCTCCTGGGAGAGAATCCTTCCTCATAAACTGTGTGTCTTCCTGTTGACCTTGCCTAGCCTAGGATTCCCTTGCCCGGTGGAGCTTAGTCCCAGCTCGGGGGTGACCTACTACTGAGAGTGATGAGCAACACGGTCTAAGGCTGGGAGGTTCGTGGAAGGTCTGCACGTAGTTGGTGGATTTACTCTAGCTAAAAGATAAGTATCATTTACGTGCTTAATTTTATGTTATGCATGCCTGTGATGCTGGAATGTTATCATGTATTCTGTTGCGTATATTTTTTATTTTTTATTACATTTGAATATGTATGGTAGAAATAATTATGTGTTATGTGTGTTTTATTTCGATTAAAATGCATGTTATATATTTATATGTGAATGTTCCGTAGTGGTAGCATTACCCGGTCTCTGTGGAGGCCCGAGGATGCTACAGTTTGGTATCGCAGCTAAGTCAAAGCTGAGTAGTGGAATTTCCCATGTTGGTTGATGGTTGGGGATGTTAAAAATTGGTATCAGAGCTAAGTAAAGCGTTTAAGTAGTGGAATTTCCTAGGTTGGTTGGTGGTCGAGGATGTTACAAATTGGTATCAAAGCTAAGTGAAGCATCTGAGTTGTGGCATTTTTTGGCCTATTGGTGGCTGGGGATGTTACAAATTGGTATCAGAGCATGGTTTCAACATTGAGTCTGGATGGGCCATGTTAGTGGAAGTTGAAGCAAGAGTTTCAGAAGGATTTGTTGTCGAAATGGACAAAACTCAAGTCCAGACCCAAGGTTTCAAGTGGAAATTATGTCTGGAGGGACCGATTTCGAACCTTAGAGTGTTCCTGAGTGCCAAGAGGTTACCTTGGCCGTGTTAAGAAGCTCAGTAGGAGTAGCGGTATCATAAAACCACGACAGAAGTGGTGTTGGACCTTAGAGTAATGTGTGAAATTGTGAAGTGTTTGCATAAATTTCAATCGTTTCTCTTCGTTTCATCTTGTGCAAGGTGTGCAAACAGTCTATAAGGAGTGTGACGACAGAGTCTTTTTAGGCTCATAAGCTCTGAAGATATAGCGTTGATCTTCATCAGCAGAAGTGCAAGGAGTGCACAGGAACAACTCTGTGTTGAGTTTAGAGAGAGAGACAGAGCTATAGAACACTCTGTAAAGAGGAGCTCTGCAAGGTGTGCATCGAGCAAGAGGAACGCCAGGAGGGAAAGAAGAATTTATTTTCAAGAAATCCTTCGGATCTGAGTTTGATGAAATCCTAGAAATGTAAGGAGTGCGTGGGAAATCGAAATCCTCTAAGGATCAAGCTCAGAAGGAACAACACTTTTCATAAGTGCAGAAGAGACCCGATAGACAGACTTGAAGGAGGAGCAAAGGTCGAAGCCTTTGAATACTTAGAAAATATTCTAAGTCAGAAGAGATCTGAACTGTTGGAGGTATATGTCGGTCATCCGTTTAGAAGTATCGTCAATATCGTGATATCAAAAGTCACCTCACATTATGGGGATAGAAGGTTCTCGAGCTTTATGAAGTCGAGGGTGGGCCGCAATCCAAACCACGGTTTTGGAGAAATGACACGTGGAGGCTCAAGGTGAATCGCGGGACAAAAATTAGTTTGGTCTCAAACCACGTTTGAGTGTGCTCGCAATCGCATGTTTGCGTGAGGTCACCACCCAAGGTCACCTCTAAGGAGGAGCTAAGGAAAAGGGGAGAGTGGACTTGCTAAAGTCCCGAAGTCCCTGAGTGATTTGGGACCGTTCGATTCAAGCGAACACGTGGCAGAAATCCCCAAACTTCGAAGGGAAGTGAAAGTTGATATTTGAGAATCTTGAAGGCCGAAGTCCCGAAGCAGACGACAACCGTTGATTTGAAAGTGGACGAGTGGTGCCAGATTTGGAACTTCGGGTATGGAGCACTCCGGAGGAAGGTAGAGGATTAAAGTGTCGAAGTCCCGAAGGAGATATCGATCGTTGATTGAGGAGGGAGCTGAAGGACCGTTGATCTGGTTGAGGAGACTAAAGTCTCGAAGAAGGAGTAGAGCCGTCAATTTATAAGGACGCGTAGTAGACAATATGCCATTTCGGAGAAATCTCTTCGGAAGAAATGAGGGGTTGAGAACTGAAACTCCCGAAGGTCAAATTCGCGGAGGAAATCGTAGCCGCACATCTGTAGTGACAGGTGTCAGCAGATCTTCCACTTCAAAAGATAGATACTGAGTATAGAGTGAGAGTTGAGAGTTGAAACTCTCGAAGACCAGAAAGTCAGAATCATTCGTAACCGTTGGCTCTGAAGAGAGCTATGTGCTGACAAATCATGGAGGTCTAGGAAGGCGCGTGAAATACAGGAAAGGAGGATAGATAACATTCGTTGATCACAGATCATCACCGAAAGTGAGAGATTGACAGTCGGGAAGAATTGTGGGGCCAGAACCTACTCGGATGTTAAAAATATGAGAGCGGGCCACAATTGATACCACGATTTTAACAAAGTGATGCTTGGCAGCTGGAGGTGATATGCGGGGTGAAAAGAGGGTTGGCCTAAAACCACTCTTACCCACGCTGACAATCACATTTTTCCACGAGGTCACAACCCAGGGCCATATGAAGGAAGGGGATAATGAAAAAGGAGCTAGCGCATGAAACTTGATGTTTCAGAAGTGCGTAGACAGAGGTCACAGGTATCACAGGACCTGTGTATTAGGAGAAAAGGGGGCCTGTGTATAATTGTTTTGGGTTCAATAAGGAGCCCGAAGGGTCGATTCGATTCAGAAGGAAGAAATATCCTAGACCGAGAGGTCGTGTAGCTCCGAGGAGAGCAAGGGGGGGTCTGCATCAATATGGATGTGTAATTTTGCATATGTACATGCTTGGATATGCATATAACATGCTGGTGAACTTAGAATAGTCTGTTATTATGAAATAATGTTTGAGTATGACTAAAATAGGGATTATGTGTTAAGGAAAAAGATACAACAGGGTTAAATATGTGGATGTTGTTGTTGCTTATAATTTCCATCAAGGTAAAGACCCACGAGGATGGAATGAATGGTGATCAAAATGATGAAGGGGGAAGTCTGTGAGCTTCTACAAATATCATTTGGTCAGACAACAACAAGTAGGTTGGTAACAACTAGGCAGATATGCATTTAGTTTATGTTGATGCATACATGTTGAAGGGGATCGAGGTAAGGATTCCCTCAGTTAATTTTCAGTATTTAAATTGATATGTAATGGTCGAAGGACTAGAGTGTGAAAGTGTTGTTGATTCTAGAATGCACTTAGATAAAATGTCAGTTGCATATTATGTTATGATTGGTGACAACCTAAGAGGTTAGAGGTATCACTTGAATATATGATGGTAAGGTAAAAACAAGGACTTTTAGTTAATTCTATGTAGCTAGCAAAAGAGAAGCGAAGAGTACAAGAAAACCTCAAGTACTAAAGTATTCTGTCGGGAAAGGGATGAAGAAGTTCAGTCTTGAAGAGTAACTGGATGTTGAAGAATCCAGAGTTTATAAACCAACTTGGTGTGGAATTTGATTCATCCAAGTACGAGATTGGGTTAGTTGGACCCAGGAAATTAATGAAAGCTTAAGGTTAATATCAACTTAGTTTGGGACTATAAATGCAAAGACAACCAAGAGTGATTTGGATAGAAAGTGCTCAAGACAAAAATAGTCGTGTATAATGACTACAATGAGAGCACAAGAAGATTCAAGAATCCAGAAAGAATTGAATACTTTTGGGATCAACAAGAAAAAAATTTATAGGGAGAAAGAAGTTGCTGCAATTTTTGTGGTAGCAAGTACGTTGCGGTTTGTTGGGCCAACTAGACGAGAGAATACTTGCATGTTTGCAAGTGTTGTTGATGATGTTTCTACATAAGGGGGGAAGCAACAGAGAGCTAAAGTGTTGATCATAAGTTTGATGAAGGAAACATGAAAGCTTCTACTTCCATCATAAATTTAGGTAGTATCAATTTTATTAATGGCAGTCATGTAGGTATGAGTTTTTATTACTCTTTTTGCATAGTTGCTAAAAGGAAATTTAGGTAAGAATTTTCTTAGCCAGAGTTATTTTATAAAATCACATGATTATATTATTGAATGCATACCACTAGATGTTGTAAAGGATGGAGGCCTATATTAACTCAAATATTTTTATCTTCTGAATGCACACACTGACACAATAGAATGCCATGTTAATTTGGTTATGGGGTAATAACCAAAGAATTAAAAGATGAGAACTTGTTATAGGAAGGAATACCAGTAAGCTAGTCATGTATGAGACCAGGACATGGTTGGATATGACAAGGTACGAATATGGAAAGGTTATGAGCCACACAGGTACTAAAAGCTTCCTACCTTTAAATAAAACTTGGACTGCAACCTTTTTGATAATATTAATGAACACACAATTATATTCTTGGTGTAGTGTTCGGGTTGAAAAGGAAGGCATCCAATTATTTGGGAAGACAATAGGAAGTGTGTGGAGAATGTGTCAACACATTGGCCAAAATTCCAACTTATGGATGGTGAGATACATGACTAAGATAAAGAGCATTGTGTAAATCAATACAAGGGTGCACTAAATAAATAGGCATTGAGAGTTGTACTCATGTCTAGTAAGGGGCAGAGTTGCACTCATACATGATGGAATTATATACTTAAATGCACTTTGTTGAATGCATTTTGTGAGTGCATGTATATATGTTTTTGGCATGGAAATAATTATACTAATGGATGAAATGTTGCTAACTCATGAAGTTGAGAACATTTCAGGAACTGTTAAACATTGCAACAGGAAAGTTGCAAGCCAGGTAGTCACATGAATAGAGACTACAAAAAATTTTATGTTCAGAAAATTGAAATAATAAACTTACTGTTATTAATTATGAACATGCATATGCATATAATGATGAGTCATTATATTTGGTTAAGTTGTTTGGTAATTGTGATTTAATTTCTAGGTGCATGCAATTCTAAGATCATTGCATAAGGTGTTGTACATGTTGAATTATGATGTACAGAAAACACTGACAATTTGTTGGTAGTATGCAAGATGAAGTCTTGCAGGAAAATGGTATGCAGTTTGGTGCCTGTGTAAAATCAAAAGGATGGTTGCATTCATAATATGGCAACAACCAAGATGAATTATGAAATATAATTTCATGTTTTGGGGAAAAGATGAATTCCCTTTGAACTAAGTTTGAGTTTCTAAATAAATTATTTTATTTTTTCTCNTGCATTTTGTGAGTGCATGTATATATGTTTTTGGCATGGAAATAATTATACTAATGGATGAAATGTTGCTAACTCATGAAGTTGAGAACATTTCAGGAACTGTTAAACATTGCAACAGGAAAGTTGCAAGCCAGGTAGTCACATGAATAGAGACTACAAAAAATTTTATGTTCAGAAAATTGAAATAATAAACTTACTGTTATTAATTATGAACATGCATATGCATATAATGATGAGTCATTATATTTGGTTAAGTTGTTTGGTAATTGTGATTTAATTTCTAGGTGCATGCAATTCTAAGATCATTGCATAAGGTGTTGTACATGTTGAATTATGATGTACAGAAAACACTGACAATTTGTTGGTAGTATGCAAGATGAAGTCTTGCAGGAAAATGGTATGCAGTTTGGTGCCTGTGTAAAATCAAAAGGATGGTTGCATTCATAATATGGCAACAACCAAGATGAATTATGAAATATAATTTCATGTTTTGGGGAAAAGATGAATTCCCTTTGAACTAAGTTTGAGTTTCTAAATAAATTATTTTATTTTTTCTCATGATAACTGCATGTGGGTGATGCAGATGAGATGATGTTGATTAAAGTTGGAATGTTGACTACAAAGAGTAGCTCAAGGAAGATGTTGATTGGAGACAATAGATGTTACCTTGTGGATCCCCGATGGATCTAAATGTGTGAACACTTCTCCTTGGGTTTCTTTGGATAAGGCTGGAGCCCTGGAGGGAGAAGTGTGGGGATAGGTTCACCAGTATGAATCCTGGAGGGTACTTGGAGACCTTTGAGGGCAGTTGGAACTCTGGGAGCCACGGTGCTCTGAGACTTCATGAGCTGGCCTGTTGTTGAAACCCAAGGAAAGGGAGGTGTAGCAGTCGATGGACTATGTGACAGTGAAGGTGTACAATCCTGGGGTGGGAAATGCATGTGGGGAATGAGAGACCATTGGTTGGAGTGCTGCTGAGGTTTGGTACCTTGTCCTAGGCCATGTGGATATGGATTGTGGACTGTGGCTATCTTGGGAAGCCATTGCCCCAATGGAGTCATATCCCTGCTCAGGGGTGGAAGGTCTTCTCAATCAAAACATAAGTATCAATTCTCTATTTATCGTATGTTGTGTATCTTGTATACAAGTTATAACGTTATTATAATTGCGTGTATATACATATATATATACATTGCATATATGCTTGAATTACCTACATCCATAACTGTACATAATGTGTTTCATGTTTAATTGCTTAATAAATATATATAATTGATGTTAATCATGTTATTGATTGGAATCTGATTCAGGTGGAGCAAGAAGGCATCTTGCAGGTGCATCCAGTGCGCATATTGGACCAGAAAAGCAAGCAGATCCAGAATCAAGCCATAGGGATTGTAAAGGTCCAGTGGACCTGGTACGGTCCTGAGGACGCGACATGGGAGCATGAGGATGCTATGTGGGTAGAATACCCGCATCTTTTTGAAGATTTTGGAAATCTTGTTGATGTTGTGTAAGTAAGTTGCACTGAGAACAGTGAAAAAATAAGGGGAGGGGATTGTAATACCCCAAGGATGAGCCCCAGTTGTATTTATTGTAAACAAGTTTTGTAGGCTGGTGAGCCAAGTGTGATAAGTTGGTGGGCTTATGTGCTAATAGGTCGGAGAGCCTAGGTGTTAAAGGCTAGGAGCCTGATTTTGTATATGTAATTATGCAGATCATTAATAAAATATAAACATTGTTGCATGCAGACTAACCACGAATAAAGAGTGATGGGGGACTAAGCTTCCAAAAGGTTGGGTAAGGGAGGAGGCTAAGTGTGTGGGACTAGGGCCTAATCTAGGGGGCTTACCTCTAAAGGGGATAATAATTTATTATTATTTCCTGAAGGCTAAGGTGGACATGTTGAGTGTTGTCCTAAGTTCCTGTAAAGGGAACGTGTGCTAAGTGGAACTCATGCAACTCCAGAAAGACAAGTGTCGACCTGGGCCCATGAATTTAAAACTAATGAGTCAACCATGTTGGGGTTCGCTCTTGCATTCTTCCATACTCTGCGTGAGTTTGATGGAATCCTTCCCGAGAACCCGTTTTCTCTCTACACTGGACCACTACATAGCCACACACCTCTGAAAATCAGATCCGTGAAGCTGACCTGCGTCTTATGTGAAACCTAAACATCCCAAAATTGTCTATGGCGTGTGTGTTATAACTGTGGGTTGTTGTGGCCACACAGTCCCTTGGCTGAGTGTGGCTTGTCGCCGTCGTCTGTTCCTTACTGAGCCTTATTGTTGTCTTCCTGGTGTTGGAACGGAGTTGAAGAAGCAGTTTGTCAGGCCTGTGTGCAACACTCTCTCAAGGTGAGAGAGGTGGTTGTGGTTGAAGAGGCAGGTTGTCATGCCTCTGGGCAACTCTCTCTAGGTGAGAGAGTGTGATGTGGAAGTGATTTATCCTAGAAGGGGTCCCATAGCTGCTACAGATCTCTGAGAATTCCGGTCCAGCCTGTTGCTGAAGCCCAAGGCAAGGGAGGTGAAGAAGCCGATGGACTATCCTATGTGACAGTGAAGGTGTATACTCCTAGGGTGGGACATGCATGTGGGGAATGAGAGTCTATGAGAAATGGGCATAAGTGGCTCCTGGGAGAGAATCCTTCCTCATAAACTGTGTGTCTTCCTATTGACCTTGCCTAGCCTAGGATTCCCTTGCCCGGTGGAGCTTAGTCCCAGCTCGAGGGTGACCTGCTGTTGAGAGTCATGAGTAGTGCGGTCTAAGGCTGGGAGGTTCGTGGAAGGTCTGCACATAGTTGGTGGATTTACTCTAGCTAAAATATAAGTATCATTTATGTGCTTAATTTTATGTTATGCATGCATGCGATGCTGGAATGTTATCATGCATTCCATTGCGTATATAAATTATTGTCTATTACATTTGAATCTGTATGGTAGTAGTAACTCTGTGTTATGTGTTTTGTTTTGATTAAAATGCATGTTATATATTTATATGTGAATGTTCTGCAGTGGTAGTATTACCCGGTCTTTGTGGAGGCTCGGGGATGCTACAATTTGATATCGCAGCTAAGTCAGAGCTGAGTAGTGGCATTGCCTAGGCCGGTTGATCGTTGGGGATGTTACAAATTGGTATCAAAGCTAAGTAAAGCGTCTGAGTAGTGGCATTGCCTATGCCGGTTGGTGGCTGGGGATGTTACACATCCGATTTTAAAAATTTCAACTTGGTAGCCTTCAATGTCCTTAACTTTCCTATTTGCAAGTTGCTTAACCCCGAAATCTATGTCATCCAAAGAAAAAACTTCATCCTCTATATGGACAATAGGAATGGTGTGCATGGTATTAGGGAACTCGTAAAGAATTTTAAGGTAGGAATTTCAGTCCCTTAAGGGAAACACATTATTTTATTTAGTATTTCGCTTTAGTTTTATAATTTGCCTCCAGAACTTCTTAAGATCCAACTTAGATAGTTGTGAAATTTTCTCTTGCCTTTTATTGTTATAGTACATTTTTTCCTTTTAATTAAGGATTTGTATGTATTATCGAGTTTTAAGGACTCATTAGAAGCATCCCTAATGACTCTCCAAGCATTTTTACATTCTTTATCATACCAATTGTTGGTCATTCTATTATTATTTTTATAGGACACCTTGAAAGAGAACTTGTTAATAAAAGTGGAAAAGGTAATTGTAAAATTATGATAGATTTCCTCAATCTTGGCCCTATAAGTTAGGAGATGTAATTCACTATTTAAATCCTTTAAGAAAAGGTCAACTTTATTTTTGTTGAAGCGCAATTGCATTTGATTATCATAATTCTCTTCAATGGTGCTCATGTGCATGACACAGTTTAGAATTAGGGTTAAAGGTCTATGATCAGAGTCGGGTTCATGGTCATTTAAAAGGTCAAAAGTTACTATTTGGTTGGAAATAGGGATATCAGATATCACATAATCTACGAAACTACTACCTAGCCCATGAATACTATATATGTGTGTGTGTGTGTGTAGTTGATTTTAATTTTATGATTTTTTTTTAAATGTTTTTAAAAATAAAGTTTTAGTTAGGGAATTTTAGTATTTTTTCAATATCTTTTTATTTTAGATCTTTTAATTTTTTAATATTTTTTTGAATTTTGTTTCTTTTTTAGTTGTTTTGCGGTATTTTTTTTTGTTTTTTCTTTGTTTTTTTCTTTTTTTTTTAAGTTTCAAGGGATTTATTATTATTTTTTTTTACAAAAAAAAAAATTAAATTATTGTTTGGAAATTTTAAATATTTTTCATTTCTTTTTTGTTTTTTTCCACCTTTCTTTTTTTAATTTGGGTTTTGAATACATTTTTTTAAATGTGTATTTTTCTTCATTTAAAAAAAAGTTGTGAA
>ML785450.1:462536-475480 GCA_009831015.1 Picea engelmannii
CAGGAAACCGGGACAGCTGGGCATCCATGTCCATGTGTCACTACATGTGTCATACTGTATGCATAGATGGAAAAATTTACAGAGTTAACAGTGCTATGTCCCGCCCGAAGGAAATCGGGACTGATAAGCATAGCCTGGAGGCTGATTATTCTAACTAGAACTATGACAGCATAATAACTAACTAACATAGGGGAGGTAGTATGACCATAACCGAAAAACCAGAGGAAAGTTTTAGACATAATGGAACCTTTGAGCCGTGCAGCTTGTCCTAGACCTCAGAGTGCCTCCATCTCGCAGGGAACGTGTAGGGGCGTGCACAGGTCGGGCATTGCTTTTTGGACGTTGCTCGAGAGTGTGCAGCGAAAAACATGTCGAGCCTCTGATCTATTTGTGCCAGGCGGAAGATTTGATCATCCATTTTGCTTCTGATGTCGAAAACGAGGTTGATGTAATCCCAATCTACAGCAGGTGGCTGCTCCAGGCGGTGGCTGGCCGTGCTATCCTTGCGGGTGTCCTCATCCTCCTCCTTTGTCTTGTGTCGCTGGCGCTCTTGCCCTGAGTCCTTTGTCTCCTCGGTGGCCTCGGGAGGGATCTCCTCTATCACGTAGCAGGGGGTGTAGGGTCTCTCAGCAGTGACTGTAGAGGGGTTGGGTCCTATGCTAGCGGGTTGATGGAGGTCGTGGGAGCCAAAGCTTGTGCTTGGGTGCCAGTTCTCTGGAGACATGAACAGAGTGTGCCCAGGAGGGCTTGACGGGCCGCTTGCTGGTATAACTTCTTCCACGATCACCTTCAGAGGCGTCCGCCGTTTGATCTTCCTTCGTCGAGCGACAATTGCCATGGCTCTCTCAAATTTCGCCTTTTGTTTGCACCTGGACTCCGCAGCATACCAGGCTGCCCCTCGTCGCGGTCTTCCTCGAATTCAAGGCATGACGGGTACCCTGCGTGGAATCTTGATACTGCCTGCGTCTGTCAAGTTGCTGCGGAAGGGAGGCAGAGTTGCTAAGTGCAACCTCTGCACCCAAGAAACCGGGATGAGGCTTTCGCAGCACTGGTTCGTCTGTGGTAAGTGAGCTCCCCGGAACCAAATGCTGCTTGCAATTGTGACCCGAACGACGGACTCCACTATCAAAACGATTGTCATTTCCATGGCGTTAAACTTGCCATTATTTCCTGCTGGTTAGTGCGCTGAGGAGAGGTACCTTGCACTCGCGCGAGGGGCCTTCTCGAGAGATGTCGCCTGTGCATATACATGAGGATTAATGGCTGGAGTTATACGAGCCAGTGGATGCATTTACACCGCGTCCTGGCTCGTTCACACCTAGCACGATCGTGCCCCCTGTCACCCCATCCGGGGGGTAGCGTCACTTTTTTATTTAGGTGTTGTTTTTAAGGTTTTTCTGAGCAACTATTTGATTTTTTAAGGCCATGCTTGAAAACAGTTGTAATTTTGACCCCGTTAGAAAAAATGGTGCTACCAATAGCACCACTTTTTGATTTGGGGGTTGATTTTAAGGTTTTTCTCAGAAACTATTTGATTTTTTAAGGCCATGCTTGAAAAAAGTTGCAATTTTGACCCGGTTAGAAAAAATGGTGCTACTAGTAGCACCACTTTTTGATTTAGAGGTTGATTTTCATGTTTTCTATGCAAAAATATGGGTTTTAAGGGCTAGAGTTCTCGTTTTGAGGTCACATTTCTTGTTAAGTCGGTAACTTTGTTAAATATGTTTATGTTATATAACATGGAGCTATTACAACTGGATGGGGTTTGCGACTGAGGGAAACCCTAGGCACAGAACCCCGGCCAAATCTGTTGCGTCTGTTGCTTGTGAGGAGTGTTTTGGGTTCAGTTTCTGCATGGCCAGAATAGCTCTCGTATATGAGCTCTCTTTTCTAGGTTCGGATCTAGATTTTGTGCATTGGAGTTGCCCCACTTGTCATGCGAGAGTTTTTGTCCAGATCTAGCCTTCGCATGTCTTAGTATCATAGGTGTTCTCCTTCGATCCTGTGTGCCTCCTTTCTTCATTACTCTCCTCCTTCACGCCCTGTTTGGATGTTGTTTTTTGTTTTGCGTTGGTATTATTTGGGCCTCTCTGAGGTGTCACAATCTTAGCTAGGTGGATTTTTGTTTTCTAGGTTACAATTTGTGGATCTAGGTGTTGGTGTGGTCCCAAGATTCGAGGTTCGTGGTGCTTGCAGTGCTCATACCTGCTTTCAACTTGGATTTATGTCGTCTGGTCATCTCCTGTGCGGATATGGGTATGGTATGTGTAGATATTTCACTTTTTTGGCCTGGAGTTCTTTGAGGCTATCTTTCTTTGTCATTGGGTTTTCTCTGGGGGCGCCCCCTCTACTTTGGCGGTCGGTGCGTCCTCGACAGGTTCTTCTAGTTTTTTTTTTTTCTCACTCCTGGATGCAATTCCCCTCTTTGGTTATGTTGGTTGTTCAGGGTTTGATGTATGCTCAGATCGGGGTCCATTCAATGGCTTTCAATGTCTATATCTTTCTTTTTTTAGTTGGGGGCTTGGGATGAGATTTGAGGTCCATTCCAAGGGCGTGCAATGTTTTTCGTTAACACTTTGAGGTCCTTCTTATGGGCTTGCAACTTTTTGGTGCCTCTTTTTCTGGTGCTTGTATGATGAGGTCTTCTTTGATGCTACTTCTTTATGGATCTATTGATGTGAGAGATTCATACCACTTTGACCTGGTCCCTTCGGCCTCCAGGAACTTATTTGGAACGCTTTCCTGGCAGGGTTTTTTTGTTCTGCATAGATCCTCTTTTGACTTATTCTGGGTCGATCCTAGCTCCTCTTTTTGTATATTTCTTGAGGAAAATTAGCCAACTTCAGGGCCCCTTAGGGCCTCTATTGCTGATCATTTAACCCTTGGATGGGTCGTGCTTAAGGCACCTACAAAATGTAATTTGGTTCTCTTCAAATGAATATAATTATGTTTTTTTTTTCGTGAAAAAAATCATGGAGCTATTACATAGACATATAATTATATAAACTATATGATCCAAAATGAATATAAAGAAGTACCATACGAATGAAAGGAAGTAGAGGTATGAAATACACTTCATACACAAATCAATGGGAGAAAAATGTGCATAAATTAAATAAACACAAAATTGTAGTAAAAAACAACACAGAAACATAAAACCATTAGACAATGATTTGATAGGGAAAAACCTTCCAAGAGAAAACTCCCACACTCTAAAGCACATTCGATGCATTATTCAATAACTAGATGAATACAATACATTATAGAGTCTTTTCTCTCTTAACAAGTGTTTTGAACAATAACATAAGGAGTCTAGAGAAATTTTGGCAACATAACTATAAATTAAAATTCACATTTGAGGTTTATCAATCTAGGGGAGGTCTGCGGCTAAGGTTTCAAGAGGGTTTCCGTAGGGATACAAATGGATACTTATTGATAAGCCAATTTGAAAAGATGTATGACCTCATCCAACTTGTAGACTACTCAGATGATGTCATGTCAGAAGATTTAATTTTTGTCCAATATCTTGAAGTTTCCTCCTATCACGGTAGACCTCAGGATTATGACTCAGTGGTAGATCAACCATATTTTGATAGAAGTGGCAAAGTTTCATCATAAGTGTTAGGATATGGGCCAGATCGTAGATTTCTTTAGGATCTGAATGATACCTCACGTAAGTTGAAGGGAAACTTACTTCATGTTGACATTAATGAGAAGCTTGGCGACGATAGTCATCTATATTTCATGACTTTAGTTTGTTTTGGCCCTGAAAGTGCTTCAACGATGTATGGAAACCCTTGTGAATATTATTAAAGGGATGTCCCTGGTGTGGTTAATGGCAAGGATGGCTTCATCAATGGATTTGTATATGTAGATTTACAGTAAGGAGGATGCACTAGTTCTCATAAAGGTGGTTTTCCAAAATGAAGGAAAAAGGTGGTGAATAGTTGAGGCAGAGGTGTTGCATTGTTTGAAGGGGAGGGGGTACGGTTCAAACATATACTTGATCTCTCTAGTAAAACCTTTCTCAAAAAGTTCATGGGGCATCGTGTAGCATTGTATAAACTATAGAACTAGGTGATGGAGGCATTGTTTATGTTTATTAGCTACTTGCCAACCTTTCATGTTCTCTTCCACGACTGGCTAGGTTCTATTTTTATATCTTTGGAGGATGCCAAAAAAATTCTCAAGGAGGCCTAGTCCTTAGATAATAAAATATTGTCCCTCAAGTCGTGGACTCCACTTTTTGACCCAGGAAATGAAGGATGGGGAAGCACCCCTATGTGGGTTAAATTACCCAATCTCCCTCTAGAATTTTGATCTCTCCACCAAATCTATTGTAAATGTTTTGGGCCAATCTATTCTGGTAGATGACAGATTTGAATCGTTAGTTTTTTGCTCAACTTTAAGGGTTTTGGTATAAATCAACATAGGCGAAGGAATTTTTGAATCTCTAGATCTCATACATGATGGGAAGCATCACACTCAAATTCTTGACTACCATCATAGATCCATATTAACTCTGTATCTCTCATCCACTGAGAGGCATCAAATTCCTCAAGATGCAATTTTTTTTAGAGTACAAAAGTTGAAGTTTGCATCTTGAAGGATTTGAATCCTCTCAGCGCATGATAGATCTGAAGATGGATCTACACTGGTGCTTCATATATATATATACCACGTGTCAAATCCATGTTCAACACTTAAGGAATTGCACATCTCCCTCATACTCAACTCACCATTCAAATGTTTTAACCAAAAAACATTTAGAGTAAAAAACTTGAAGAAATGTTTGCATATTTAAGGATTTGATGCCTTTGGATGCATGATAGATATCGAGTTAATATGGATCTACATTGTTTCTTAGTGTGTGTGTGTGTGTGTGTGTGTGTGTGTGTGTGTGTGTGTGTGTGTGTGTGTGTGTGTGTATTTTTAATGTATAAATGGATCAGTGTGTTGAAAACCCCCTGGGCACTCGGATTATATAGAATTAACCACTCAAATTTGCAGATCCAACAATTTCTCACCAGATTTCAGGCAAAATTAAACAGAAAATATCCTCGGAAAAGGACCAAAACATAGAACACTTAGACTAATATATATATATATATATATATATATCCCTCATACTCTAACCAAAATAATTTTATACCAATTTATATAGAGAGAGAAATTGAAAGTGAAAAAGATTGCATTCCTCACATAGGTGCTTGCCACTTCTCCATATGAGGGAGATGTGCAATTGCTTGGATGTTTTATATGGAGTTAACACATGTCATTTAAAAAATATTAGTAATAAGTAAATCAAGATCTATCATATCAACTCCATGATTATATTGATAAATTGATCATCTACATCTTCCTCTCAGTGGATGATTAATATGTTAAAATATTTTTCTAAATGCCACATGTCAACCATGTTGACCATGGTAGGAATTACAAATCTTCATACTCCACTGTAGAAAGTGTCTTTTGTCACACTAAGATTTTTTTTTCTTTCAATTGCTATGTGTGTGTGTGTGTGTAAATTAAAATAGGTGGACATTGAAAAATATTATTTATGGCCCACATTAAAAAAAAAATCTTACTAATATTTATTTAAATGTCACACGTCAAATCCATAATATTAAGCATTGAAGGAATTATGCATCTCCCTCATTCTAGGAATTATAAAGCACATATTAACCATAATATGTGCTTTCTACTTCCCAGAATGAGGGAGATGCATAATTCCTTCAATGCTTAATATTATGGAGTTGACATGTGACATTTAAAAAAATATTAATACAGTTGATATACAATTATTTTAGTGAAGATGGATATTGAAATATTTTATTCATTGTGAACATTTACTTCAATACACAAAAAAATATAATTTATTTATTTTTGATAAATTAAAAACTAAAAAAATAAGAAAAATAAAAGAATTTAAATTTAAAAAAAAATTAAAAAGCAAATTTATATTAAAAAAATAATTAAAGAAAAACTTGAAAAAAAAAACAAAAAATTAAAAATATATATAAAAAAAATTAAGAAAAAATAAGAGAAAAATAAAATAAAAAACAAATTTATGACCAAATTTATGACCAAAAACAAATATATATATAATATGTTTTTTTTTATAATAAAAAAGGATTGCATTACTTGGGGCGAGCAAAATATACACATGAATATACACCACAACTTGCCACATGTTCTGCCGCATAAGTCGAAACTAGAACAAGTGTACAGTATTGTTCAGAGACCAAAATATGACACCTGTCTTAAAGAACTTGGGGACTTGCCACTTGTTCTTCCACAAGCGTGGAAACCAGAAAAAACGGTCCACTAAGTGCCTCGTCCAGCTAATGAACCAGAACCAGAGTTTGAATTTCACAAAAAAATTATCATTAAAACTAGAGTAAAAAATAGTAAGGAGACTAGACATGAGGTGAACTCGGGTGTCCATCCTGGCTGACTTTGAAGGTGTATGGTTGACAGCAAGTCGAACATCGACTTTTTGCAGAATCGCTTGACAGGGATTCAAACAGGACGTACATGCGCTTGTTGAGGGTATGTTGGTTGTGCAGTTGCTTTGCCAAATCCTTTCACATCTCGAAAATCAAGACCAGGTAGTCTTCCGTGAGCCTGTAGGAGCTGGGATCTGGGTGAGCATGATCTTCTATGTCGTCCTCATTTCAACAACTATCCCAATTTATTCTAGGGTCCTCTTCCTTGGCATCATTGGAGTTCTTACCATAATCATTCATATAAGGAGGGATTTCCTTTTCAACCATACAGTTTTTCCCGGCTAGCTCCGGAAAAATCAAAGGGGTGCTCATACATGTGGCCACCCACTGCTCCAAGGTGGTGTTCGAAAAATTTGGAATAATTTCCTCCCAGTTGGGAGGAATCTCCTCTTCCACTGGAAAAACTCCATGGAAATTCTCTGAGGCAGAAGGGCAGAGCTCCGGATGAGCCGCCACATACTAGTTCTGGTTAGAGTAGGGTAATCGGTTTGAACTTTCGCCTGGAATTGGAGAGATAGGTTGGTCCCGTGCGTTTGTGCTTGTCGACCTGATTGTAGTAGGCTGGCCCGTGCCGGGATTTACCTCTCTCGTGAGGCATGGCTAGGAAATGTGTAGGGGGGGAGAAGAAGATGGCAGGGTGGCTAGAGGCACGAAAGAAAATTGGAGGGATAATTACTAAGGCTTTGCAGGCTTGTAGCATAACAACCAGGAGAAGATTGTGAGATAGAGCCAAATGCCAGAGATAAAAACCACTGCGAGGAAAAATCAGTATGAGGACGGGGGAATTGATGGCTCTGTATTCCATGAGTGCTCGCTTAATGCAGCTTTGTTTCTTCGTACCTATACCACCTGTCAAACCTGAGTCGCCATTAAGACTTCCCTTCCCTCCAAACGCACTGAATCTTAGAGAAAATGAATGTTAGGCATATCGACTAGACAGAGAAGGAGGGTGGCGGCAAGGGGCCTTAACTGCCCTTGTTTCCATCGCGCCTCTTGACATGTGTGCTGCATGTGTCACCCCATTTGGGGGCATATAATATATGGTTATATATTATATAACCATATTATGTATATAAGGAGGGGTGATGTCGGGCATCACCCCAACCCCTCGCACGGGTCAGGCCCAGGTCCCGTGGTGGCTTTGACCTCTAGACAAGCGGGGCCACGAGACCTGGGGCGATGCCCAACATCGACCTTTCTCTCTCTATATATATTTTTATCTTTTGGGGTAGCTCGGAAAAGCACTTCCGCATTGGCGATGCCTGGCACATGTGGAGGTACTTGAGCGACACTCTCTAGATTGTTAAAGTGACTCTTATGTAATGACTAAAGTGACTTTGGTAAGGTTGAGTGACTTAAGTGATTTAAGTCATCTCAACGAAAGATTAATTCGTGACCGTTAGATTGTGAGGACCAAGATCTAATCTTGTCCATTGAGATCTAGGGTTAGGGTTTTAGTCATTAGGGAATTATAAAAGCAAAACTAAAGAGAGTGTGAGGTGCACAATGAGTGCATAGGAGCAAGAACGAGTCTTTCTCATGTACTTGTGTATGAGTGGGCAAGGATGAGAAAATGGTGCAAGGGGAAGTGAGGGAGATAGTAGCTAGGTGGGATAGGATATCAGCTGCAACATTGCAATTCCTTTGATAGGACATTATCCCAGGATGAGATCTCACGCATAATAAAACTCAGAACTGGTTTCCCCGCAAGGGTTTTTCCAGGGATATTTACCTGAATATCTCGTGTGCAATGTGTTTGGTTTCTGTTAATGATTCCACTTATTTTTTGTTGAGTTACCTTGATGTGCTTTACTTCAATAAATGTATTTTTCTTGGAATTAATTGTCGGGTGCTAGGTTAGCAGTATTCAACATGGTATCAGAGCTCCGACTCCGAAGGAAACCAAGAACACGAGATTAATATTTGTCAAGGAGATCTGTGGGACCTCTTTTTTTTAGTTTTTGTAGGTTTTGTTAGGTAAATACATAAAAGAAGAAGAGGAAGAGGAAAATCATTTGTACGACTATCTACAGAGGAAAAACCGCATGATCGGCTAAGGATCTGGCTGAGTGTTGGTGTGTGAACACCAGCCAAGTAAACTATTGAGAATCGATGGCTCGCTGCAAGAGCAGTCGGATGAAGAAGGGACCAGAAGCTCGTGGAGCAGTGGCTATGTGTGCGTGTGGTCGACGGAGGTACGTATAGGCTAGCAACGCCAACAAAGAGGATCTTGCCACATGTAATAGCAACCGATTGTTGAAGACCATGGAGATATTTCTCATACGGGATTTGGGCTGAAGGAGTGGCGAGTTAGGGTCAAGCAGCGTGGAAAAAATCTCATGGAATCCGCATTAAAAAACTAAGGGTCTGGTGGACAAGTATGTGTGGAGGGCGAATGGTAGACTGAGGAGAATGCAAGAAGATTACGACAGAGGTAAAGCCATGGGACGTTGAGTGATAACATATATTCCAACGAATGTGTTGAGGTGGTCGAGTGGAGGAGGCCGTAGGGAGCTGTCGTCGACTGGGTAAAGGAAGTGACGACTTAGAGTGTTGGTGACTGAGGACAAGATGGATAATAAGTAAGCAGCTGCAAGAGCCAACAGAGTCATGTAAATGTTGTACGAGAGCTACTGATAGTGCGCGGGCAAAGGCTGAGGGTGTGTCATGCTCAGAGGTAAAATTTAGCTCGCGTGAGAGCTGGAGACAACAGGTCGAGGCCGAGAGGGTTTTTGGCATAAAGACAAAGGAAGAGGCAGATCGTGGGTATAGGAGAATCAACCAGAAGTCGTTGGACAACAGATTTGCGTGGGTGTTGAAGGTAGTAGATCCATCGAAATTTGTAGTTGTAATAGTCGGCGAATCATCATGTACGTGTGGGATGTGGGAAGAGGAAACAACGACAACAGAGGTAAGATACGCCAACAGTACAAAAAAGGAAAAGTGGGTTGGGAACAATTCGTGGAAGCTAGGAGCTAAGTGACGACAAAGTTCAGCCACCGGCTAAGTTAGCATCACAACCCAGTAGGGAATATGGGAAGCCCACAAAATTCTAGGCAGGCCCGAGCAACGGGAAGACTACCCAGAATTTTTTGGGCAGCAGGCAGGTGCCTCGGGTAGCGAATAAAAGTCCCAAGAAGCATGCAGTAATGTTGGGCAGTAGGCTGAGATAGTCGAGCAGTGCCTAGAAAATCTCTAAGTAGCCTAGAAAAGGACTTGGGAAGCAACAAGAGGTTGTAGACAGCCTTGGGAAACGAATCTAGGCAGGAGGCAGCGGAATTGGGTAGCAGTTCCGTGAGACAAAATTTGAAAAGGTTGTCGAGATGGCAGCATTGGATCATGTCGCCATATAATGAGAATGAGTTCAATGTTCCTTAGTGTTTTGGAGAAGGACTCAAAGTGTCATGTATATTGTGGGATGCATACCATGCATGCCGTGAAGGGGGTTGGATGTGTCAGATTCCAACTAGAGTTGGGAGGTTCTCTGGAGGTGGCAAGAGTGATGTATGTCCCAGGGCTAAATTTTCTCTCAGTATCAGCCTTGGAGGACATGGGGTATGCAGTTATGTTCAAGGATGGACATGTACTCATACGTTCAGAGGGAGAAAGTACCCAGGATGAAACAGTGAGGCTTGACATCAGGGAGAGTATGGCGTACAAGGTGTTGGCACAACCTGTAGGGGTGTCTAAGGGGATATTAGATTGTAGATCAGATCAGAGTGAAACGAAGGTAGCAGGAGGATCTTCCAGTGCAGAGGGAGAAGCTACAATAGCAACATATTGTATGGGGTTAGTGATTGATCTAGGAGGAGGTTCTTCCAAAAGTACCTTCCTCACTAAGAGGGAGTGTTAGCTTTTGGGGTAGGTCAGACAGGTACTTCCACATTGGTGATGCCTGGCATGTGGAGGTGTTCGAGCGACACTCTCTAGACTGTTAAAGTGGCTTTTATGTAATGACTAAAGTGACTTTTGTCAGGTTGAGTGACTTAAGTGATTTAAGTAATCTCAACAAAAGATTGAGTCGCGACCGTTAGATTGTGAGGACCAAGATCCAATCTTGGCAATTGAGATCTAGGGTTAGGGTTTTAGTCATTAGGGAATTATAAAAGCATATCTAAGGAGAGTATGAGGCACACAATGAGTGCATAGGAGAAAGAGGGAGTCTTGCTCATGTACTTATGTCTGAGTGGGCAACGCTGAGGAAAGGGTACAGGGGGAAGGGAAGGAGATAGAATCCAAGTGGGCTAGGCTATCAGCGACAACATTGCAATTCCTCTGATGGGCCATTATCCCAAGACGAGAGGCCAAGCATAATAAAACTCAGACCTGGTTTTTCCGCAATGGTTTTTCCAGGGGTGTTTACCTTGAATATCTAGTGTGCAATGTGTTTGGTTTCTATTAATACTTCCACATATTTTTTGTTGAGTTACCTAGTTGTGCTTTAGTTCAATAAATGTATTTTTCTTGGAATTAATTGTCGGGTTCTAGGTTAACAGTTTTCAACATATATATATTATATAACTATATTATTATAGTTGTATAATATATAACTATACAATATATAGTTATATATTATGATGATGATGGTTAACGTCCACTAAGACCAAATTTGTCTATCGGACCTTAAGAGGGTAAGTGATTACTTGTGATTCTTTATAATTTTGTTTATGTGCTCGAAAAGCATTAAGAGAAGCTTTCCAAGATCACCATAGTTTTGTTGAGTTAAGAGGTTAGGAAGGTTGGTAGTGTAACAAATAATTTGAAATTGAGATCTAATCTGGGTATAGGCTGGACAATCTCAGACAAAATGATTTTCATCTTCAACCTTCTTAGTGTCACAAAGGTGACACACTCTTTCATCCCATGGCAATTTAGGAATTGACTAACGCCCAGTTTCACTATGGAGCTCGTGAGAATGTGTTCTTGTCTTAGCAATGCTTATTTTTTTCTTTACACTTGTCAAAACAGAGAGATAATTTTGATCTTCTAGATTAGGGTTAATTACATCCTTATAATACCTTAATTTTTTTTTTCCTCTAACTCTTTATCACACCACATTTTCTCCTTAAATTTTGATTTGATGATATTTTTAATAGTATCATTATTCTGAAAAGTGGTGTCTTCCATGATTCCCCAATAGTTTATCCAAGACTCGTCATATTTATGCTATCCTCGCTTGAGTCGATGGTGGTTACGACTGGATTTTGAAGCGATTTTAGGAAGCCTCTTGTCTTCCATCTTGTTTAAATTGTTCTTATACATTAGGTATCTATTCATAGTCGTACTCTCAATGGAAGAGAGGCTTGCTTCTAAGAGGAGGATGGGATAGGGCGTATTTCCTTTAATTTTGAGATTATAGGTTATAAAATTCTTTTGTATTTGATCTATCTTTCTCCAGGATTCACAAGAGATACCACATCCACAAAATTCACATTCATAAAAAATAACATGTGTAACAAGAGTCTCAAAGAGGAGTTTCTTCTTATCCCAAATCCAAATATTAGTTGATTTACAATTGTTTTCAAGCCCATAATAAGTTTTCCATCCCCCAATAATCCTTTTATCAATGTTATAATTCTAGTTGAGCTTGTGGTGAATATCAATTCCAAGATATTTGTATGAAGTCACTTCCTCCAAGTTGTTGTTGTCATATAGGAAGGTATCATAAGTGATCTTATTGGATTTAATTATCATGACCTTAGTCTTATCAGTATTAACAATCATACCCATATTGGAGCAAAAATCATTGAGGATTCTTAGTTGGTTTTCAAGATCATGGGTACTCCTTGCCATAAGAACGATATCATCGGCATAAAGAAGAAGTTTGATGACTATACCGGTGAGGGTAGGGCCGACACAACCTGTTTTTTCCAAGCAATCTTCTAACTTGTCAATGTATATGCTAGAAAGGGTAGGGGACAAGGGACAACCTTGTTTGAATCCAATGTTGCAATTAATCTCTTTCGACAAGTCCTCAGTGTTTTTAAACTTGGAAATAATGTTCTCATATAGCCTTATTGTAGCAACCCTCAACTTGAAAAACACTTTTATCTCTTCCAACCTATTCCAAAGGTTTTTCCTATGAACCATGTCAAAAGCTTTTCTAAAGTCAATAAAACAACAAAAAAGTTTGGTTTTAGCATTGTGGAACTCCTCTACAATGATCCTAAAGGTAACAAGATGGTCCACAGTTGAATGATATCTCCTAAACCCAGATTGGCCTTTAGCTCTTTTACCGTGACTTTCTATCCAAAGGCTAATCTTCTTTTCCAGAATAATTCCATAAAGCTTTGCTAAAATCGGGCTAATCATAATGGTCCTATAATTAGAGGGAATGTTTCTATCCCCATTTTTAAAAATAGGAACAATGAGGCTTTGCATCCAGGGTTTAGGGAAGCCATGCTTGACTGTTAAATTGAAGAGCTTGTGTATGTG
>ML785451.1:21120-32836 GCA_009831015.1 Picea engelmannii
CTGATTCAAAGTGCTATTTCTTTTGCTATTTCGTATATCATTTCTGTGTATTGTGAAGATTATGCTGGATATTTTACTGTTATTCTGTCATTTCTAGCATTTCGTTTCTGTTCTGCATATTTTATATATCTGGTATCTTGCAGAATGTTATTTCCAAAACCATGTCCTTTTTGGGCATGTAAGGAAACTTGCCAAATTTGGTGGGAACTATAACTATGTTGTGAGTAAGGAATTGGAGGGGCTCATGGAAAGCATCTAATGGGCCCTTAGGATGAAGACAAGCAACCTCGTGTTGCAAAATTGTGCCATTTACTACAAGTGGAGGATGTATGTTGTGCAAGAGGTGATCGATTTAATGCTATATTTCATTTTCTCAAGTTGGATTATAGGACCATCAAATCATTCTTAAAATCCCTAAACAATAAGGAGATTAGGGATTACATATCTAACCTAATAAAAACCTTGGGCCAGATGAGTAAGAAGTGATTAAGAAAAGAAATGTGGATCATTACAAAATGGTATTCTAGTGTTAATGCTTCTCACCATAGCTACTTTAGGCTACTTTGAAGTGTTTGGGTGTTTTTCGATGCAAACTATACGAAGATAAGAGGTCATCGTTTGACCTATCCCTATTCTTGATCATTCTAGCCATGACTCTTGATGAAATGGAACATTAAATATTCTATATGCTTGTTGTTTGATTATGAAATTGTTTGTGTGAGTCATGCTTGAGTATGGAAACCCTCCCATACTGTCATTGCATGCGCAAATTCTAACCATGTCAACTTTTAGTCCATACAAGCACAAATTGAAAAAATTTCAACATTGGTCCCATTCACATGTCATGATTTATAAGTGTCGGTTTCAAGTACATGATCAGGTGATGCAACCCAAAAGGTTGGCCTTGTCTCCCTTCACATTAATCAACACTGGTCAAGTGCCTATATCGAATTGGTCTTCTCTTTCGTGGCCTTTTCCTTCTCAGTCCCTTTTCATGACCTAACCTCAATAAATATTTATGGACTATATCACAAGTTTGTCAAAACACACTAATACTTGATAGACAAGTACTCAAAAAATTTCACAAGATTCATCGACTATTTGATCTTATATTTTATTTTTTGTCTCATCTAAGCTATTGACCATATTCCACTTATTGGCCACCCAGTTACAAAAAAATCACTTATGTGGGTATAATATGAGTAATATTTGAGTCTTGAAACCCTCCCATACCATCAAGGCATGCATCTAGTGAAACCATCTCAAATTTCAATGACTACAGGAAACGATTGTGAAAATTTTAACATTGGCCCCATTAATGGTCACTTTGCGGGGTCGAAGAGAATCAACACTTATTCTAGTAATCAACATTGGTCATGTGGCTATATCTAATTGGTATTCTCTTTGGTCACCTTTTCCTTCTCAATTCTCACACGACCGTGTCTTCTTTGACCCATTTTCATGACCTAGCCTCAATAAATATTTATGGACTATATCACAAGTTTGTCAAAACACACTAATAATTGATAGACAAGTACTTGAAAAATTGCATAAGATTCATTAGTTATTTGATCTTATCTTTGATTTTTTCAATCATCTAATCTATTGATCATATTCCACATATTGGCCACATGGTTATAGACCATTCACTTATGTGGGTATAATATGAGTAATATTTGAGTCTTGAAACCCTCTCGTACCATCAAGGCATGCATCTAGGGAAACCATGTCAAATTTCAATGACTACAGGAAAAGTTTGAGAATATTTCAATGTTGGCCCCATTAACTGGTCACTTTGCGGGGTCAATGAGAATCAACACTTATTCTATTAATAAACACTGGTCATGTGCCTATATCTAAGTGTTCTTTTCTTTGGTCACCTATTCCTTCTTATTTATCACACGACCATGTCTTCTTTGACCCCTTTTCATGACCTAACCTTGATAAATATTTATGGACTATATCACAAGTTTTTCAAAACACATTAATACTCGATAGATAAGTATTTGAAAAATTGCACAAGCTTCATCAGGTATTTGATCTTATCTTTGATTTTTGCTCTCATATAACATATTGACCATATTCCACTTATCAGCCACCCATTTACAGACCATTCTCTTATATGGGTATAATATGAGTAATATTTGAGTCTTGAAACCCTCCCATACCGTCAAGGCATGAATATAGTGCAACCATGTAAAATTTCAATGACTATAGGAAACGTTTGAGAAAATTTCAATGATGGCCCCATTAGCTGGTCATTTTGTGGGCTCAACAAGAATCAACACTTATTCTAGTAATCAACACTGGTCATGTGCCTATATCTAATTGGTCTTCTCTTTGGTCACCTTTTCCTTCTCAGTTCTCACATGACCATGTCTTCTTTGACCCATTTTCATGACCTAATCTTGATAAATATTTATGGACTATATCACAAGTTTTTCAAAACACATTAATACTCAATAGACAAGTACTCAAAAAATTGCACAAGATTCATCATTTATTTGATATTATCTTTGATTTTTTCTCTCATCTAAGCTATTTACCATATTCCATTTATTGGCCACCCAGTTATAGACCATTCACTTATGTGGGTATAATATGGGTAATATTTGAGTCTTGAAACCCTCCCATACCATCAAGGCATCCATCTAGTACAACCATGTCAAATTTCAATGAATACATGAAACGTTTGAGAAAATTTCAATGTTGGCCCCATTAATTGGTCACTTTTGTAAATGTGTTGAACCTGCATAGAATAGATCTAGCTAAACAATAATAAACACATTTGTTGAGAGAATTGGAGAAAGAAGAAGAAGGAGAGAAATAATGGAAGAATTCTCATTAACTGTATTCCACACTCAAAGAGTGAATAATTTACAATAGATATAGGATACATGAGTAACTAATGAGCCATAGTGGTGGTCTAGATTGATCTGGACACACACCAGTAGTTACAAGAGTAAACTTCGACCTATTCTAGTCTCTTAGGTAGTTACGGGAGTGAACTACCACCTAGCTAAGTTAACTAGTCAACTAGTCTTCAATTAATTGACTGAACAAAGAGTAGTGAGTTGGTGATGATCCCAATGTTGCATGGTGGCAAAACCAATGCAACATCTAAGCTCAACTCAACTAGTCAAACTGAAGTGTCAACTGAAAGAGAATATTCTCCAAGTGGAATATTCTCCCCTAAAATATAGGAGACTAGATAATGACTAATTATGACTAATAAACAAGTAAAAACCTTAGGAAAAATAAATCCTAGGTGTGTGTGAAGTAACTCCAAAGGAAAAATAAATCCTAGGTGTGTGTGAAGTAACTCCAACACCCCCCCTGAACATCACTATGGTGAAAATAAAGAATGGTTCCTAGCTACGAGGCCATCTTGGGTACCCAATTACAAAAGATACACTGAAATAAATGAGGAAAGAGGGAAAACCTCATGGGAACAAAACCCCCCCTCAAATTACAATGCATAAAATAAAAAATGATAAGAAATAAAAGCCAGTTGCTAAGCAACCATGTCCTTCACTCCAAGAAGACCTCGCAACTGTGCAAGTTTGTGTTCGTTGAATATTTTGTTGAAGATGTAGATGTCTGCATGGATATGATGAATTATATGCACCATTGAGATGTCCACACATATCCACTTTATCTTCTTGTAAGGAAAAATATCCAAATAAATTTTGGATGAAATTTTGAAAACCGTGCGACCGTTTCCAGAAAAATGCTGAAATTTTGTTGATTTTGAAATGATCATAACTTCACTTTCTGGACTCCATTTTGGACGATTTGTTTTTTGAAATTGGATATTTTCCCGAGAGGAATTAAAATATCCAATTTGTTTCTGCAAATGTTTCTCATAAAATATCAGAATGGCGTCTGATGTGCACGACTCCTTTTTTGACTCCTGAGATTCATGCATGGTGCATGCAAAAGTGTCTTCTTGTGACTCCTGAGATGCATGCCATATATCTTCCACATGAGTTTCAGAAAAAAAATCTGAAATGGAGTAGAAATCATCTTCAATTAATGGAATAAATATTTTTGTAGATACTTGTGTAGAAGGCTCTTCAAACTTAGATGATTTATCTTGGATTTTCTACATTCTCTATCTTGTCAACATTTTGCATGCATTCTTCCTTATTCCCAAATAAAAACTCCAATATTATCCATAATTCAATTGGAGTGAATTCTTGCAAGTCATCATATACTTGATGGAGAATTTTCGGAGAAATAAAATAGAGGATACATCCTATCGCCATATCTTGTCTATTGAGAAAATCATTTTTCTCATCGACAGAATCAGGATCTACTTCCATTTCCATAGTTATTTGGTACAAGCCTCTGAATTTGAGCATAAGCAAAATTTTTGGCTTCCATTCCAAATAGTTATGAGGCGTGAGAAGTATTTCTGGCAAATAATCCATCTTTTTGTTGTCTTCAATCTTTTGTACCTGCAAAAAATTTTGGTGTAGCTTTTGATTAGTAGTCTGTCGGCTCTGATACCATGTAAATGTGTTGAACCTACACAAAATATATCTAGCTAAACAATAATACACACATTTGTAGAGAGAATTGGAGAAAGAAGAAGAAGGAGAGAAAGAATGGAAGAATTCTCATTAACTATATTCCACACTCAAAGAGTGAATAATTTACAATAGATATAGGATACATGAGTAACTAATGAGCCATAGTGGTGGTGTAGATTGATTTGGACACACACCAGTAGTTACAAGAGTAAAATTCCACCTATTCTAGTCTCTCAGGCAATTACAGGAGTGAACTGCCACCTAGCTGAGTTAACTAGTCAACTAGTCTTCAATTAACTGACTGAACAAAGAGTAGTGAGTTGGTGATGATCCCAATGTTTCATGGTCAAAAAACCAATGCAACATCTAAACTCAACTCAAATAGTCAAACTGAAGTGTCAACTAAAAGAGAATATTCTCTAGGTGGAATATTCTCCCCTAAAATATAGGAGACTAGATAATGACTAATTATGACTAATAAACAAGTAAAAACCTTAGGAAAAATAAATCCTAGGTTTGTGTGAAGTAACTCTATCAAATTTGTGGGGTCAACGAGAATCAACACTTAT
Organism: Picea engelmannii; assembly: GCA_009831015.1. NCBI lineage: Eukaryota > Viridiplantae > Streptophyta > Pinopsida > Pinales > Pinaceae > Picea > Picea engelmannii. Next base: position 26,225 of record ML785451.1, read on the forward strand.
TCTAGTAATCAACATGTATTCTAGTAATCAACACTTATTCTAGTAATCAACATTGATTATGTTCCTATATCTAATTGGTCTTCTCTTTGGTCACCTTTTCCTTTTCAGTTCACAGGGCCATGTCTTCTTTGACCCCTTTTCATGACCTAACCTCGATAAATATTTATGGAATACATCACAAGTTTTTCAAAACACATTAATACTCGATAGACAAGTACTCGGAAAATTGCACAAGATTCCTCAATTATTTGATCTTATCTTTGATTTTTTCTCTCATCTAAGTTATCGACCATATTCCACTAATTGGCCACCTTGTTATAGAGCATTCTCTTATGTGGGTATAATATGAGTAATATCTGAGCCTTGAAACCCTTCCATACCATCAAGGTATGCATCTAGTACAACCATGTCAAATTTTAATGACTGCAGGAAAAGTTTGAGAAACTTTCAACGTTTGCCCCATTAACTGGTCACTTTGCAGGGTCGACGAGAATCAACACTTATTCTAGTAATCAAAATTGGTCATGTGCCTATATATAATTGGTCTTCTCTTTGGTCACCTTTTCCTTTTCAGTTCTCACAGAACCATGTATTCTTTGACCCCTTTTCATGACCTAACCTCCATTATGAAAATATCTTCATTAATGAATTCTGGTGTTTTATAACAATTCATGCGTGTGTGCATGAATTCACAATTACCGTCTCATTTTGTTTTGATATTTATATATATTCTGTCATTCCTTTTTTTATCATTGTTCGTGTCTATATCAAATATCTGAGTATTACAGTCATTAATTTAGGTTAGTTTATAGGTTAGTTTAGTTTAGTTTGGTTTATAGGTTAATTTGGTTTGTAAATATTTGTTTATCAATTGTAAAACAATTGGAACATTTATCAAACAACCCTCCCATAAGTATTCAATTCTTAAAATTGATTACAACAACAATTATCAACATGTAGCATAGGATATCAAAAAATCAAATAAACTTAAAAACATGTAATTAACAAACATAAATAATTATTTAAAGAGAATGATTCATACAAATTAAAATATTTAGTTACATACCTCATCCAATGCAACATTTGTATCATCCTTCTTCTGTGGGAAATTTAATTATTTGAATGACCTCTTTTACACAATTTCTTTATTTCTTTGTTAATAACCATGGAAGGTTATTTTTTTCTCCATCACTGTTTTATTGGATTGCACTTTGCATTGCATGATTGGCTTCATGAATGTCATTACAAATTTTTACAATTTTTATTGTATCCCTCCTGCCATCTATGATTCGCCATAATGTTTATGTCACATTCTTCCTGATATGCATTGTATCAAACCAATGAAATATTTTTAGCTCCTCACAGTAAGGAAACCTCATGAATTGAGTGGGATAACATTTCATTCCTCGTGGAATCCCATTATTACTACCTTCACGACGACGACATTGATGAAGCATAAAAGAAAATTTGAACACTATTTATCAAATGCGGTAAAATAAATTGAATAATTAAAATAAAATTTCAAAACATGATTCCATTTACGATACATAAACAAAATGCATACCTAGAGGATTAATTATTTCACATGACAACTTCCATAGGCGAGGTGTCATTCTTTGTGGTTTTATTCTAGTCTCCTGTTTCCCATTGAAAACATATTTTTAGTACTATGATACTTATGGTTCTTATAGAGGAAGTGTCTATACTCATCAAACACCTCCTTTCCTAAAATTTTTGACCAATGAGACTTCATCTTAGGACCATAAACTGGACATGAAAATTTACCCTTTGTTTGAAAACCTACAATAGATGGATTAATGTGAATTATTAATATACGCAAGGATTATGTAAACAACATGCATGATATCTTCAATAAATTATATACTATTCAAGTGTGCAGTATGGAATGTTACATACCACAAAAATGTGTTAGTCCCGGGGCATCATGAATTGTCCATAAAATTATTCCATAACATTGAAATCTCTTTTGTCCAATTGGTTTACAGATGTCATACATAGTTATGCCCTCCCATAAATTTAGTAGATTGTCGATAAGAGGCTCAATATACACATTCATATATTTAACTTGGTACTTACCTAATTATTTTAAATTACATAAAATTACTACCATGGTATGTATATATATGTAAATAAATAAAATATGTTATGCAAAAAAAGAGACAAATGAAAAAATTACATTTGAAAAGATAATGTAAACAAATACCTGGAACAATCATTGTCAACATTATGTGCTCCCTCTTTATTGACGTCCAAGGAGGAATGTTATTGTTGATAACAAAAATAGGCCACACTGAGTAAAAATACCGAATCTCTCCAAATGGATTAACACCACCAGTTGCCAAAGAAATCCTAACATTACGAGGTTCATCTATAAATTCTTTCCATTTTTCAGCAATTTCCCTAAATTCATAAACATCTACAGGCATTCAAAGAACACCATCTTCAATTCTCTTTTGTGCATGGTAATCTATAAACTGTGCTATGCTTTGGAACCTGAACAGTCGAAGCAAACGTGGAATTACGAGAATATGTTGGAGAACCTTGCGAGGCACCATTTTTGTTACTTGATCAGTTTGATATCTATTGATACCACATACCATGCATTTTGTTTTCAACGCATGTTGTCTATAATATATAATATGATCATCAGGACATGCATCTATACTTTGACACTCCATTCCAATGTCATTCATAATGGCATGTAAATCTCGATAAGTGCGAGGTAAAATATTTGACAAGGGTAACATAAATTCACCTTGTTGATACTGAGAGGGGGGTGAATCAGTATCAACTACAATTTAAAATATTTTTCAACTTATACTTAAACCATTTAACTATATCCAATGAGAAATGAACAATAGTATAAGAGTTACACCAATACACCACAATACACCATGCACAAAATATGAGAAATAATCAATAGTTATTGTTCAAGGGAAGTAATGACTTCCAAAGGTAGCTACAGCTTCCAAATGTAAAGGGAGGGATAAACCTCCAAAAGGAATATACAATCCTCCAATATCAAGAGAGAATTGAACTCTCCATCCTTTCCCCTTCCTTCCACCCAAGAATATATGAGAGATAATAAAACTTTACATTAAATCATCACCATCAATCATTCATCACATAGAACCTGATAATGCTTCCTAAGACTTCTTCAATTTCTACAATTCTTCAATTATTGGAGTGCTATGATCCTATAGATAATATTACTCAATTTATTCTCTGAAACGCCTCCAATTTTCACTCCTTGAATCCTCCCCAAAAAGAGGTTATAGAAAGAATGGTAGACTTTATTCAATTTTGGTCTATTCAGAATACCCAACTTGTACAACATGCCTCGCGCTCAATATTTAACATCCGATTCTGAAACTCACACACAGGAAAATAAAGTATGTACTCTTTCCAATGGAAGTGGTCCCACTTCATTTGGATTCTGTATGAATAATTTATGACTTTTTTACCCGGAACACTTGTTTATTGACTAGCTTCAGGACTGGTCACAAACCCTATCTTCCACAGAGTGTATCTCCATAATTGTAGCGAATCAAGAGCTGAAATTTTTACCGGAGGTACCTTGATATTTCGTCTCAATACCATAGCGATTTCACCATCTGAATCATTCTAGAAAAAAAATTGTAGCAAAAATGGTAAGATGACCTGAAAATAACATACCTTAGAACACATCACCAAAAGACTTCATCCTCCCTTGAAATCCGACCTTCTTTTACTTCTTATTTCCTCTGAAATTTGAATTGTATCAAAATGAATGTATAATGATGTTTATTTATACCATTTATGTTACTTCATTTTAACATTAGGGCCGACCTGACACTTTCTTATTTTGTAATTCTTTTCTTTAATTATCTTCAAGGCCTACATGTACTTTCTTCTTCAATTCACTTTGTCATCTTCAAAAATTCATTTCTCCTCAACCATGAGGATCCACATGACATTCCACATACCACCAAAAACAACATGATGTATACTATCCATTCATGGGTTTTGTATATGCATGTGCATTATTCTTCATGTCCAAATACCTTTATCAATCTTGTGGTCTGAAACCCATGACTAGGGTTGACATCAATGACAACAACCAATCTTTCAACAATATCCCCCTTTGTCATTGATGGAAACACTCATGCTCCCCCTATCATCATGATCCCAATTTCTCTTCCCCTTTGACATCAATGGAAAAGGTTAGGTCTGGTCCCCCTGAGTTTAATGGAAAAATGTAACTCTCTTCTTTGGGGCTGCTCCCCCTGAACATGTGGCACTCAATAATACTTCATCCTTATTTTTGGTCTTTGGGAATTTTTCTTCCTTAGAATCCTTTTATGTGGCTTATGTCTTCTCTCTCTTCTTCATGTCTAGGATGTATATGTTGTTCGGTCTTCTTGTTGCAGTTGCAACCAATCTTCCTGAGTTATTTTCTCTAATTTTACATTTTCAGGAATCAAACGTAAGAGTGTATCTTTGATCACACATTTTACTAACACTAAGTAGATTATGATTCAATTCTTCAACCAATAGAACATTCTTTTCTTTTACATTTTTTCTTCCAAGATCTACTACACCTTCTCCAAGTATTTTGGCAGATGAGTCATCTCCAAATGCAACATTGCCACCCTTTCTCTTCAAGCTGATGAATTTGTCTTCATCCCCAGTCATGTGTGAAGAACATCCACTGTCTATGTACCATTCATCTTCTTCTTTACATTCTATAGTGGTCAATGCTATTCAAAAATATTCATTGTTTAGAATATATTTCCTTCTCCATACTGTGGTTGGCATTGGGACATCTTCATTCATATATCTGCAATCTCGTGCTTTGTGACCAAGATAATTACATTTGTAACATGCAATATTTTTGTCCATCAATGGGGAAAATGAATTATAACTTCTGTTGAAAAATCCATGATTATTTCCATATCTTCTATTTACACCATTCATGTTTCTTCCGTATGCGTTCCTTTCATTGATTCTGCAAAAAATTTTCCTTATGTCCAAAAATTTTGCAAGTATAACAATGACCAAGAAAGAAATTATGATACCTTGGAGTAAGTGGGCTTCTTTGTGATGTAGTCCATCTGGGTTCATGATATATTCTTCTGTAGTTTCCTTCATACTAATTGAAGCTTCTTTGATTCCTGAAGGTAGGAGGTATTCTTTTATATTCATCTCTTTTGTAATCATTCCTTCTTTCTAGTATCATGTTCCACTTCTCATCAACTGTCTATGTAGCTCTTTCTTCAACCTTCTTGTTGGTATTTGCATCTTCTTTGTATGAAATTTCACCCATGCATCCAAGATGTGTTAAGTATTTTGGCACTTGATATTTTCTTAAGCTCTTCCTCAATGAGACAACTTCTTGTTCAAGTTTCTCACAATCCTCTTCTTTCTTCTTCATTTGGACATTCCTTACTTCTCCTATTCTTCTTTCTTCTTCGAGTAGAGTTTTCAAGGAAATGGTTTCTTCTCTTAGTCTCTCAAAGTCTTTTAATTGTTTCTTCAAGATTACAACTGTCTTTTCATAACTACCCAATTCACTTCTTTGTTTTCTTTACGTGTCTTTGAGCTTGCTATTTTCAATCTCAACATGCTTCAATTTTTTAAGATTCTCATTTTCTTGTTGAATAATTTTTTCTTCATGATTTTCTTCTTCTTCATTGGAATTTTATTCTTCGGTGTCATTTCTTTCAATCCTTGGATGAGGACATTCAAATTCAACATGACCTACTCCTTCACAATTAAAGCAAAAGAATTGACCTCTATTTTCTTCTTTGAAATCTGAGATGTTGTAATTTGCTTCAACTTCTTCTTCTTCTTATTCCGTGTCTTCCCTTACATAAAGGTCTTGTAGCTTGTCCCAAATATCTTTTGATGATGCACATGATCCCACCTTGGATTTCACTAAATATATCAATCCATCTAGGATGGTATCTATTGCCAATTTGTTGTTCCTTTTTGCTTCCTTCTGAGCTGCAGTCTTTGGTTTTTTCAAAGAATTCTATCCTAAAGCAACTGAGAACCAAACATCTGCCCCAAGAGCTTTCAAGTAAGTTTCCATTCTATTACTCCAGTATTCAAAATTGCTTCCATCAAATGGTGGAATCCCATTTGGAATTTTGTCTTCCATTTCTTCTTAGGATCTTCCTTCCAGTGGTTAAACTGTACTGAAGGTAACCGGCTCTGATACCAATTGTTGATACTGAGAGGGGGGTGAATCAGTATCAAGTACAATTTAAAATATTTTTCAACTTATACTTAAACCATTCAACTATATCCAATGAGAAAAGAACAATAGTATAAGAGTTACACCAATACACCACGCACAATATATGAGAAATAATCAATAGTTATTGTTCAAGGGAAGTAATGACTTCCAAAGGTAGCTACAGCTTTCAAATGTAAAGGGAGGGATAAACCTCCAGGAGGAAGATATAATCCTCCAATATCAAGAGAGATTTGAACTCTCCATCGTTGCCCCTTCCTTCCACCCAAGAATATATGAGAGATAATAAAACTTTACATTAAATCATCACCATCAACCAATCATCACATAGAACCTGATAATGCTTCCTGAGA
>ML785451.1:32985-54307 GCA_009831015.1 Picea engelmannii
CATCAACCAATCATCACATAGAACCTGATAATGCTTCCTGAGACTTCTTCAATTTCTGCAATTCTTCAATTCTTGGAGTACTCTAATCCTATAGATAATATTACTCAATGTATTCTCTGAAACTCCTACAATTTTCACTCCTTGAATCCTCCCCAAAAAGAGGTTATAGAAAGAATGGTAGACTTTTTTCAATTCTGGTATATTCATAAGACCCAACTTGTACAGCATGCCACGCACTCAAGATTTAACATCTGATTCTGCAACTCACACAAGACACTACAGTCTGTACTCTTTCCAATGGAAGTGGTCCCACTTCATTTCGATTCTGTATGAAGAAGTTATGACTGTTTTACCTAGAACATTTGTTTATTGACTAGCTTCAGGACTGGTCACAAACCCTATCTTCCACAGAGTGTATCTCCATAATTATAGCGAATCAAGAGATAAATTTTTTATCAGAGGTACCTTGATATGTATTCTCAATACCATAGCAATTTCACCATCTGAATTATTCTAGAAAAAAAAAGTTATAGAAAAAATGGTAAGATGACCTGAAAATAACATACCTTAGAACACATCACCAAAAGACTTCATCCTCCCTTGAAATCCGACCTTCTTTTACTTCTTATTTCCTCTGAAATTCGACTTGTATCAAAATGACTGTATAATGATGTTTATTTATACCATTTATGTCACTTCATTTTAACATTAGGGCCGACCTGACACTTTCTTATTTTGTAATTATTTTCTTTAATTATCTTCAGGGCCTACATGTACTTCCTTATTCAATTCACTTTGTCATCTTCCAAAATTCATTTCTCCTCAACCATGAGGATCCACGTGACGTGCCACATACCACCGGAAACAACATGATGTATACTATCCATTCATGGGTGTTGTATATGCATGTGCATTGTCCTTCATGTCCAAATACCTTTATCAATCCTGTGGTCCAAAACCCATGAATAGGGTTGACATCAATGACAACAACCAATCTTTCAACACACCTAACAATCTAAACCATAAAAAATAACTAGTTAATGTAAAGAATAGTAATTGTAAATATCACATTTTTATTTTACACATTAATTAACACTAAAAAAGGGGGAAAACATCAACCTTTATGTAGATGTTGTTATCACTCTGTAAATTCCCAAAGGTTGTTGTGAGGTAAGAAGAAATCTATCAGAGGTAACCTTAACCAATTGCTTCGAAACTGAGAGCTAGCCCTACCAATTTCAGAGAGGGATCTCTCTGTAAGATTTAGATTTGTTTTGACTTTCAATATTTTAGGCTAGTTAAAAAAGAATATAACCAAGTTGTTTGTATTTTTTTTAAATGAAATGGCTGAATATCACTTACGCTTCCATTGGGCTATGGGGTCTGTTTTTAAAAAGATGGACGTCAAAGACAACTTTTATAAGATTCATTTTACAGGGCAAGATAGTGCAACTGTTGGATTCTTTAGGAATAAAATAATGTATTGTTGAAAGAGGTGAGATATCGGTTAGAACAAAAAAGAATTTAAGAATTTTTTTGTTATAACATCAGAAGGAAAACATTTAAATTTATAAAAGATTAAGAACAAAGTACACAACGGCAAATTCTGCAACTTTAACTTATTTTAAAGATTATATTAGAAAAACAATATGATAACTAAGAGAGAAATTTTTTTACGAAGACAGAGGAAACTTCACCAACAACTAACATGCAGGAATCCTGTGAAATGTCTCTTTGTATTACTGGAATAACCCCTTGATAAAAATTCCATCGATTACAACTTGCTTGGGCATAAAGATCAACCCTCAATACTTCTAAGTTTGAAATATTTATAATTAGAGTTACAAACAACCCTGTCATTAATGATCAGGACGTAGAAGACCCTGAATCTAACTAACTATCTAACAACATGCAGAAATATAGTAACTGATGATGATGCGTAGAATCTCTCATGTTGATTTTGGGGAAGACCGTTGGTGAGTCATTCAGATGACTTTGACTACACTGGATGTTAATTTGAATGATACCTCTACCTTTACTCAATCAATTCACACAGCTCATCCCATCTTTGTGTGCTTGGGATGGTAACTTTCAATAGCCGATGGTAGATTTCATCCATCTCGGTGTACTTAGCAAAATTCGACTTGGTGAGGAAAATGTACTTGATTTCATGATGTATGCTGAGGTCAAGCTACAAAGTCTCCAAGAACGCTTTTCCCATGATGCTACCTTGTATCCTTGAAAACTTGAAACTGTCTTTGGCCATGGTGGAAATCTTTTGCTTGTAATCAGATAAAGTCATCAATTTATCATTTAGGACAAGTAGGCTAGGAAGGCCATTTTTATGTAAGGCTTCAAGCTTGTTAAAAGATATCTGAACTCCAATGTCCATGTTCTGAGATTTCTCCTCCAACTGCAACATTAATCCTCTTTTAGTCAACACCCTTTTTACTTTGAGGATAGTCTATGTTATGTCTTCAACTTTCAGTTCTTCAAGCTCTTCCTTAGTTTTTGAATTCATAAACTTGATGATCTCGTTAGCTGCCGAGGGCATTTCATCCAGTTCTCTTCTTATCCTGTCAATGGACTACCTTCTCTTTAGCACTAGATCATGTTTTTCAAACATGATTTGCACCATGGTCCAAATCTCGTTTATGGAATTGGAGATGTCTGTCCATATATTTTCCTTATCCTCTGCTAATGTCTTTCATGCCACTGTTTGTTTCTGGAGCTACTGTATTTCCTACTTAAGCTTCTGTGATGATTGTCTGTCAACATTGTATCTTGTTTGGAAGGAAGACTTGAGTTCCTAGAGACTTTCATCCTATTGATCTATGTTCCTTGCAGAGTCATATCCTCCATGGACTTTGCTAGTTCCACAGTCTTTTCCAATGTTGTCAATGGAGTTTCCAATGGAATTTCTACTGTAGTGGTCGTTGGCACAACTATTGTACTGACTTATGCCAGGGGAACTACATTCAATGGAATAACTTCCATCAGGGTTGATTTCTCCTTTTCTTTCAATAACCTTTCCAATTCTGCCTCCATTTCCTTTATCTGTGCGTTCTACTGCATGATTAGCTTCAGCCATTCCTTTTTCTCATCTTCTGCCTCAGCTATTTCTTTAGCTTGTGAATCCTCTGTTGGTGGGAATTTCAGTTGTTTTCTCAGAGATGCAATGTTAGAATTATTTTTCTTTATCATATCCTCTGCTTCCTTTACATTTGAAGGATCATACCCAATCTTGAGCACCAACTCCTATAAGGATTTTGTTCTGTTATCCTTTTCAAAAGAGGATATCTTTTCCAACTTCAATTGGGTCTGAACATTGTTTAGGGATATCTGTAACTTTGCTACTATAGAGGAAGCATGTGCCAAGGTGGAGAAAACCATTTCTCCAGTCTGTCTGTGAAAATCCATTTGATCAGTCAGATGGACTTGTTTGGTGTCAAAAACAATAGTTGACCTTTTGTAGTCAGTGATCTCTTTGGGTTGAGGCACCTGTGCCTACAAAAATTCTAGATGCATTCTTCCTTTCTCTATGTCAAAAGATAACAATATTCTGTTTTGTGTTGTGGAGCTTTGCTTCCATAACTGAGCGTAAGTGTTGTTGGTCAGCATCTGGTTCTTCTTTTTAATCATGTCATATTTTTTAAAAATGCTCAAGGGTATAGATCCTTGTGAAGTTTGGGTGGTCACAGCTATATCCATTTGCTTCTTTGAAGAAGGAGTGGACACCACTTGATTTATTCCCTCAAACACTTGGGCAAATTAAGGCTCTTCCTCACCAGACTTGTGAATAGCATGAGTGGTTTTGGGTCTTTTGATGTATACCTGAAAATCTTCTGCTGATACCTTAGTGATTGAAGGAGAGGTATCCTTTCTTGGATTTTTTTCCTTTGGTATCTATGGAGTGGTAGTCTGTGAAAAAGAAACTGAAGGAGATTCATGTTGTTCAGTATCTACCAGAGTATTTTCCTCCCACTCTGTCTGGTTCACATACTTTTCAATTTCTGGTTTGAGGGTGTGAGCACAAGGTGAAATTTTATTTTTGATTCTCATCTCTTAAATGATCCCACTTGGATCATAATGCCAAGTGAAACTGGTGTTGAATTTCATTTCCTTTAATAGTTTATTTTCCTCTTCCCCAACAACTCGACTGTTGCAAATAAACGGTCCTATTTTCCCTTTAATCCTCATTTGTTTTTTTTTCTTCAGAGACACAAAATGAATGTCATCTGAATTTATCATTTGATGAATGTAATCTAATTCAAATATTCGAACAAGCACATACTTGGGCAATTTATATGGAGCTAGTTCACACCCATACACTCTGATCTCGGTGTGATTCTGATAAAGGAACTAGTCCCCGGTCTTTGCAAGATCCGAAAGGTGCAGAATTCTTTGGATCTCCTCATTTATCCTTGGTTCTGGTCTTCCACTAAGCATTCCCACCACTGGGTGATAAAACAACTCAATGAATTGTTTGAAACTGAACGCAATGGAGTTTCTTCTGAGCAACAACATCCATAGAGTTACTGCTTGTGGTTTTTCATCCTTGTCCATTTTCTTCATGAGAAAAGGAAATTTTTCTGCTTGATAGAACATAAACATGTAGGCCAGTATTGAAGAATACTGGAACATGCCTTCTGTAGGGAAATTTTCTAGTTTCTCGTGCAGGTTCTCGGCGAAAAAATTGTTGTAATCAAACTGGATGTAAACTTTCTCTTCAGCGGAGAAAATGGATAGGAAACCTAGGATAGGCTCATCCATCCATTCATATGAGAAGTAATCGAGAAAACAACGTGCAGTGTCAAGATAATCTGATTTCCCTTTTCGGAAAATATAGAGGAATGATAGGGAGGATTCTTCTTAGGGAATTAGGCATCTTGTGGGAGGAACAACTCAAAGATTTTCTCTCTCTGGGGAAAATATAGGTTCTGATACATTTCTGTCAGAATTTCAAATGTGAGGGGAGAACGAAGTTTGGCTCTAGGTACCTGCATCATTTGATCGATGGCCTCGGGTGTAATAAGGAAACAGGTATCTCCAGATGAAGATACTATGGCTCTCTGATCATGGAGGTAGTGCGCTTGGCATTTGAGAGAGAATTTAGGAAAATGACAGATTTGGGGAAAATGATACAAAGGGATACTTGACTACCAGAGCCCAATTTCATCGCTCTGATTGATGAAGGTGTCTTTGAACCACGACTGTAGCTCAGAAAAGTCGAATTCAGACTTGGTTTCTGAGATTAAATAGTCTTTGTTTGCTAATGGGATCTGGTCGAGATCGATAGGAGCTGGGAGAAAAGGATTTTCCTCCACATTTGAATTTTTACTTTTGGATGCCATTGATTTCCACCGGTACCTGCACACTAAGCACACGTTATTAGGCAAAAGCTAAGGCTGGACGAGATGTTGCAAAGACAAAGGAGAATGAGTTTCTGATAGGCATGGAATGTGAGTGCAATGTGAATGACCGAAATGGGGTTGGGATTTAGTGAACAGGTATCCGTTGGGAGAAAAAGGACAAATTAGGTGAACGATGGGTACATGGCCAATAATAAATGGTTAACGGGTCCTTTAGAGTGTGAGAGGGCAAGGTGAAAGATGTTTGATGTCTGTATCTGGTTGACGTGCAAAATGGTGATTGAGTGATGAACGAAAATATATGACCCATAATGATTAGATGAATGGGAAATGTTGACAAGGTCATGACAAGGTGTAAGGTCTCTATCCCTATAGAGCCTTATAAAACACATGCTAAAATAAAGAATAAAGAAATTTATATGCTGTACAATTTCATCATTAAAGCATAAATTAAATTTATCAACAGCATGAAAGTAAATTTAATTAACAACCACATAACACAACAAATTCATGAAATTGCATACCTCTATTTGATGCTAATTCCCCAATCTCTGGTTGTCCTCTTCACTGCTCTGCCCGAACTCTGCCCAAAACTGAATCTTTCCTCCCTGCCAGCTAGGAACAAAGCCTGTCCGACTCCCTAGCTCCAGGATTCCATGAGGATTCCTAGCCCCTGAGCCCAAAAATCCCAGCAACCTGGTGCACCCCTGTAACAGTCCACCCAAACTCCAAAACCAGCAAATACCAACCAGGAAATACAGTCTCTAATCTCCAATTTTCTTCCTCTTCCCCAAATTTCCAAAAGTCCCCTTTTCTGAATGCCTCTCCCCCTCATATCCTCCTCCATTCACCGCCTCCTACCCTCCTTTAATTCCATCCACCTTATCCCTCCATTTAATACCTTATCCCTCCATTCATTGCTTTATCCCCCTGCATACATAAAGTTTTATAATAATGAATTAAAAGTTATTAAGTATTTAATTCTTTACCCTAAACATTAAATGTGTTAATCAATCAATTAACTAGTTAATCAACATATACTAAACAATAAGTAATTAATTAATATTATTAATAAATAATCATTATTTAACTAATAAACTTTAGGACAGTTAATTATTTAATTAATTATACTTGGTAAATCTTAAGCAATCATTTAGCTAGGGTTGTTACATACACCCACCCTTCAGGAAACTTTGTCCCGAAGTTAAAGTATTTTATGATACATGGTAAAAGAAACATGATTCACACATTCCTAACAAATAACCGACATTATTAGTAAGTAAGCCAAGAAACTCATACATACTAGTGTACATGTGCAAGAAATGCATGTGTAGCTAGTACATACAAGTCTCGTTCATGTACTAATATCAATAACTATCATCTCTATAGTAATTTCCATATGCATCCAATCCATTCAACAATATTATTCATTTTATAAAAGAAAATAAACCAATCAAATGTTTGCGAACTCCTTTAATTTCAATTATCTATCTCAACAATGTTATTTAGACAATTGTAGTCTAGTTACATAATTATGAATATTCATATATATATGCATTTTCTTTTCAGAAGGAAAACAATAAGTTCCAACATAAGACAAATCTCCATACACTCTCAACTATTTATACTCATACTTCCTCCCTAACTTACTTCCATCTTCCATTCCTATCCTTCCTTTGCTGGACTATCTTGGAGTGTCAACTATATTGACCTAACTCTAAATAGAACCCATAAGAAAAAGTGTCACTATCTTGACCAAGCTTCCCCAGCAGGGAACTGACAGCCATCATCACATGTCTAGGGGAGCATGAGCTAACACCGTCCTCCCATGACTTCAGGTTTCGGAGGATACACAATGGGAAATGCCTCCACCCCCCCAAATCATAACTAGGGTCCACACCCTACAATGGAATTTACAGTGGCACCATGTTGCTGGGAGTTTTGTCATCGTCTATTTAGTTTTGGGCAGTCTCACCACCTAAAATCCTGCACTGGTCCATATATCATAGCAATGCATCCAAAACAATATAATTTCACATACAAATATTCATACCATATTGTTTCTCGGCCAGTGGTCATGACATCCATTTTCATCATCATTATCCCTTGGCTATTTCATAGCCCATAACCTACAGATTAGTCTATAACACAAACTCATACATTTCTATGCATTATCATCATGTAATTGCATACAACCATAATTTCAATTCGGTATCCGCGTACCAACAACTTTAACATCAAAATTTTCAAATTATAAATAGATCTCATATTATCCCATAATTCAATTAACGACAACTATTCATAAAATTATCACTTACATAATAGATTGCATCATATCCAACATTATTTAAATAGCATTTAAAGCTTCATAGAATTCTCATTCACACAATATGTCGCATCATATCCATCATCATCAATAACAATTAGACATTCATAGAATTTACATTTACATAGTAGATCGCATCATATCCATCATCATCAATAATATTTAAACATTCATAAAATTTACATTCTCACAATATATCACATCGTATCCATCATTATCCAAATACATTTAAACATTCATAAAATTTATACGTCTTAAAAGTTCAAGTGTATCATTTAATAGTTTCACTTGTGATTAGAAAATAAAAGTGTGTAGGCCTTAGGTAATCCTAGCTATCTAAGTCAAAAGGTGGTGTTACATACACCCCACCTTCGAGAAACATATTCTTGAGGTGGTCAAAAAAGTGAGGGATAGTCTCGCCGTAGTGTCTTGGTGTCTTCCCAAGTAGCAGATCCTGGACTATACTTGTCCCATTAGACCTTAACTTGGTCTACCAAATGGTTCCTGAGCTATCGGACTCTACAGTCCAATATGCGTAATGGTTCTACCGTGAGATTTCCCGTGTCTGATACTTGCAATTCCTTCCAATTTAGCTTATGTGATTCATCAGCAACATAATGACGTAAAACGGATACATGAAAAACATTATGAGTTTTATGTAGGTGGGGTGGCAGTACGAGACAATAGGCAACGGGTCCAATTTTCTCTTGGATTCTGAACGGTCCTATAAATCGAGGTAACAACTTTGTCCCCTTCCCAAACTGTATGGTACTCTTGTTAGGCCTGATACGAATGAAAACCTGGTCTCCCACTTCATAACTTCGGTCAGCCCTATGTGCATCTGCATAACTTTTCTGCCTATCTTGTGCTTCCTTTAGTCTCTGCCTAATCTGAATCACCTGTTCCTCCATCTCTTGAATCAATTTTGGCCCAACTGTTACTCGATCTTCTAATCTATCCCAACTCAACAACATTCTACATGGCCTTCCATACAGAGCTTCGTAGGGTGGCATTCCGATTGAGCTATGAAAACTGTTATTGTAGGCGAACTCTACCAAAGGTAGGTACTTCTCCCAATGGGTTTGATTATCCATGACATACATACTAAGTATGTATTCCATGACTTGATTTACTCTCTCAGTTTTCCCATCAGTTTCAGGATGATAAGTTGTGCTTAAGTTCAACTAAGTCCCCAATGTTGACTGCAAACTTGTCCAAAACCTATAAGTGAATCTGGAGTCCCTATCTGAAATGATCTTCTTAGGTATCCCGTGCAAATGGATGAAGTCACTTACAAACATGTGTGCCACATTAGTGACATCATAAGTGTCTCTAACCGAAATAAAATGAGCACTCTTGGTTAACTTATCAACAATCACAAGAATGGCATTGTGTCTATGAGATGTGAGTGGCAACCCCACAACAAAATCCATAGAAATGACTTCCCACTTGGACATAGGAACATCATGTGGTTGTAGGAGGCCTGTCGGGTGATGGTGATTGACTTTCACTTGTTGACACTCTAGGCATTTGGTGACGAAATGAACTACATCGTGCTTCATGCCTAACCAGAAGAAAAGTTTCCTCATGTCTGCATACATCTTCTTCACACCCGGATGCACACAATAAAGTTATCTATGGGCTTCCTTCAGTATGATGCTTCGAATATCCCCATCTTCAGGGATGTACATCCTTCCTCGATATATCAATAGTCTGTCTGCTTCCAAACTATATCCTTCATACTTTGGATTTAATTACCTTCCACTCTGGAGGTTTGAAGTAACCTTTAGATACCAACTTTCTCCTTGGAGTTGCATCAACACACGTTCCCTTAGATTGACTTTCAAGGGTACCAGGGAGAATACACGTGGTATCCTACTCAAGACATCTGCGACCACATTTTCCTTTCCCTTGATGTATGAAATACCAAAATTGTATTCACTCATAAACTCACTCCATCGCCTTTTCCTGGAATTCAGATCCCTTTGCGTGAAGAGATGTTTTAAACTTTGATGGTTCCTTTTGAGCTCAAAGTTTCACCCCACAAGATAGTGCCTCCAAAGTTTCAGAGCTAGCATTACAACTGCCAACTCTAAATCATGAGTAGCGTAAAGCTCTTTGTGTTTCTTCAACTTCCTTGATGCATAAGATATCACTCCTCCATCATGCATTAGCATGGACCCCAACCCTTACTTCGAGGCATCCGTGCAGATTGTGAAGTCATTTTCCATATCTGGCACTCGTAGAATTGGTGCACTAGTTAGTAGCCTCTTAAGCTCAATGAATGCACTATCACATTCTTCTGTCCATTCATACCTGACCCCCTTGCACTGCAAAGTGGTGATGGGTTTTTCTATTTTGGAGAATCCTTCCACAAATCTCCGATAATAACCTACTAGCCCCATGAAGCTTCTCACCTCATGGGCATTTTTCGACACTGGCCACTCCATAATGGCCCTTACCTTTTTTGGGTCCACAGAGATTCCTTCACCAGAAATGATATGACCTAAATAGTGGATTTCTCTTTGGAAGAGGAACACTTCGACAACTTCCCATACAATTTGTTCTCTCTAAGGTAGGACAACACTACTCGCAAGTGTTCCTCATGTTCTCTTTCATTCTTGGAATAGATGAGGATATCATCTAGAAAGACTTGTACAAAGCGGTCTAGGTATTTTCGGAATACACCATTCATGAGGCTCATGAATACTTCTGGCACATTGTCAATCCAAAAGGTACTACGAAAAACTCGTAATGTCCAAACTGGGTTCGAAAGACAGTTTTAGGAATATCTCCTTTCTTAATCCTTAACTGGTGATACCCTGATTGCAAATCGATCTTTGAGAATACCGCTGCTCCTTTCATCTAATCAAAGAGGTCATCTATTCATGGAATTGGGTACCTATTTTTCACTATAGCACGGTTCAAGTCCCTGTAATATATACACAGTCGTAAGGAACCATCTTTCTTCTTTACAAAAATTATTGGTGCACCCCAAGGTGAGACACTGGGCCTTATTATCCCCAAGTCCAATAACTCTTTCAACTGCATTTGCAACTCACAACGTTCTGGCACTTTCATCTGATACAGAGTCTTGGAAATTGGTTATGCACCTAGTTTTATATCAATAGTAAAATCAAGCTCCCTCTCAGGAGGTAACCCTGGTAACTCGTTCAGAAAAACATCCTTAAATTCTGACAATACTAGGTACTAATCCATGGAGGGTCCCTTCCTTTCATTCACTGCTTCCACTACATATAGTTGACACCCTTGCCTCAAGCATCGCTTAACCTTCAAAGTTGAGATAAAGCATAATGACACCTTTCTCCGTACACCCTGGACCTCTACTGGTCTTCCTTCATCGTCGACACAAAGAACCCTTTTTGCGAAACAATCTACCAAAGCTTGATGAGCTTCTAACCAATCCATTCCAACGATTAGGTCGTACGTCTTGAGAGTAGTTATGTATACCTTCAACTGGGTAGTACATACTCCCAGGTCTACTATACAATTATCAACGCTAGGTCCTACCGCTTGTTTTTCCCCCGAAGCCATATCGACTTGTTTAAATTCATCGTGCTCGTAGGCTGCCAACCCACTCTTTTCTAATGCAGATGGTGAAATGAAACTATCTATAGCACCGAAATCAAATAAAATCTTAACATTGATATGATTTAGCATACTTTATGACTCCACCACCATGGATTGATGTTCTAGCTGGCGATTATTAACCGCTGCGTAAATCTGGTGGCTGCCACTTGCTCTTCCCATCGGGGCCTTTCCTTCTCTATGCACAAATCCTGATTGTAACTATGGGCCGTCACGCTGGTAATGGGGTCCTCCGCACCCCCAATAAGTAACACAGGATTGAACCTGCGCATTGTTCTGCGACTGTCTCTAAAATGAGTTCCTTCCCCTAGAACCCCTGCCCCTACTAGCTTCTCCTTGAGATGGTCGTGGACCTGCCTGTGTCGTTGTTGATGAACGGGATGCTGCACTTGCTGCCATTGAAATCCCTGCGGCTATTGTCCTTGGTGCGACTCTATTACCATATGGAGGTGTCCTTGATCCCCCTCCCCTGGGAAATGTCCTAGGGGCCTTCCCTATGAATCCAGGACAATGCGAAAAGGTCAGTCTCATACCTCTGGTTAAGCTCATTTGTTCCTCCGCATAAAGAGCATTTTCCACAGCTTTCGCTACTGAAGATGGTTTCCACATCCGCACCATAGCCCTTATCTTAGGGTTCAACCCATAGACAAAGAGTTATGCCTGTCGTTGGTCATTATCCATATATGAAACATATTTGACCAATTCCATAAACCTAATCTCATATTCTTCTACTGTTCTGTTTCCCTGTACTAGAGCATGAAACACTCCTACCTGTTGTTCCTCATAGTAAGCTGGCAGATATTTCCTTCGGAACCTCTCCTTGAAAAGTTCCCAAGATACGGTGTCCGGGGTAAGGTGCATTTTCCTTTCTAGGTTGCCCCACTAGTTCAATGTACTGTCTCTTAACTGAAAAATTGCTATCTTCGCCTTTGAAGTGGATGCATAGTCCCTTAAGGCAAAACACCTTGTCATTCCTTCTAACCATGCCTCGGCATGTTCACTGGCACGACCCCCGACAAACTCTGGAAGTTTCATCTTCTCCAGTTCTCTAGTGATTTCTTCAAGTGGAGGTCCTCCCCCTAAATCCCTCAATGCTTCTAGATTACCCATTCCAGATGGTGGGGGTTCCACTTCGATCCCTGTTGGTTGACGCCCTTTTAAAGTCTCATTTATGGCCTCCAAAGAGTGCAGTATGAGAGCTAGTTCAGGCGATGGTGGTGGCGGTGCTAGCGGTCCCTACGACAATGCCCCTCTACCTCGATTTCCTTGAGTCCTAACCATCCTGTATGATTTAACCTGCATCAACCAAAGTTGTCAGGGTGAATTCAAGGACGTTTCACATTTTCACAACTTAAACTAGAAAACAGGGTTAGGCGTAAGTTTTTTTTTACTTGTCTATAAATAGACGTTACTCTCTTTAGGGGAGGTGGCTAGGTTAGGGTTAAAGCGTCTAAGCTTGATGTCTTCTCCTAAGAAAACTATTGACCCTCTCCCTGGTAGTTACGCTAGCACTGTACCATACACGCCACAGTGCATCGGATCCCTTATATGGTGCCTTCTATTATACCCCTATTCTACCATGACTATTTCCCATAACCTGCATCAAACTCCCGCCACTCTACAAGGACTTTTAACCTGTAAATTATAAAGTTACACTATTACATTCATTAATCAAGGGGATATATATTTGATTAATAATAATAGGTTTCAAACCCATTATTAACATTAAAATTTTCTAATGTTAATATGTTGTGCACAAAATGCTCCCTTGCGGGCTTGGTGCGTGGATTTGACTGGTGGAATGGAATGGAAGGACTTGGCGCTTGGATCGATGGTTGAGAGCATGGAACTCAGTGCTTGGTTAACTTGGATAATGGGAGGTTATACTTCGGGATAGTACTTTGTTACTATTGATAATTAATTTATTTACATGTGAATTTATTTTGTAAAAGTGATATGTGTGGCACATTGGTGTTTGGTCATTTCTTAAGGCTTGGGCTTGGTGGGTGGTCGTGGGTTCAAAACCCATGGAATCCAAACTTATATGTATATATTTTTTATAAATTCATTATTATTATATTTATTCTTTTAATTAACATTTTTCTTTTAACAAATTTTATACGATTTAAAAAAAAACGTAATTTAAGAGAAATTTTAAAAAGAATTAACTAAAAATAATAAAAAATTAAATAAGAGAAACTTTAAAGAAATAAAAAAAAATAAACAATTTTTTATTTATTTGAAGTCAGGCATCGTGGGTGCATGAGGTCCACGTGCCCTCCTTCCTAGGGATTTCATCCTCAACCCTAAATTACTCTCGCCTTTATCTTCTCTAACCCTAGCCTCACTCAACCCTTTTCGTTCTCGTTTTTTTTTCTTCAAACGCTCTGCAGAGGTGAAGTATGAGGCCGACGGCCATGGCCATCCCTCTGCTCGGTCGACCTTGGTATCCATGAGTTCCAGGAATGGAGGGTGCGTCTAGCACAGTGGCGCATTCCCTCCGCTCTCTTTTTTTTTGGCAATTGGGCTCCATGTGAGGCCGCCCCTTGTGGGTTGTCTCCTTGGTGGCTTTCAATTTGTGGTGTGACTTAACAACTGGGTTTTTGGTGAAGCTCTGGGGCTTTGAATTTTTTTTTTCAGGCACAGGTCTTTAATGGACTTTTTTTCTTTTTTTTTTATATCTATGGTGCTAGGGTTTGTCTATTGTTATGTTTTTGTTTATGAAGTTGCGTGTTTGGAAGTTGTTGGACTGTTGTGCATATGATGTAGTGAGCCAGTGGCTATGTATTAGAGCATGGTGCTTGTGCGCTAGCTCATGGCGTTGACGTTTTCTTGTGACCTGCGTTGTGGTCACATGCTTGACTCGTTTATTGCGATAGTTCCTGGACTTGGTTGGATGCCCCTCTTGTGATCTTGCATTGCCTCTGGCGCTTTGGTCGGCGGCTGGGCTTTAACGTGGGCTCCTCCCATACAATTTCATATGCATGGTGCACTATTTTGTCCCTTGCGGGCTCCTCCCTTGATCTTGGCTTGGGCTTTGGTCTGCGGGCTTGGTATCGCAGGTTTCATTGGTGGATTGTATAATATTTTTTTTTTTCAATGGCAATGGGATTTATTTGCATATAACACGCAGTGCGAATGGACTGTAAGTTTGATTTTGGCTGATGGGCATGGTATCGAAGGGCTTGGTTCTGCGGGATGAGGCATGTGGAATGGTAATGGACCTCTATCGGTTTTCTATTTCCTGGTCGCGCATATTTTCTCGTAAGTTGTATACAATACACGTAACCGAATGAACAATAGATTTTCTGCATATGCCTGGTGCTTACGCTTGTCTTCGGTGACTTGTTTGTTGACTTGTGGTACTCCATGCATGTGTTTTTTGTGGCCTTTGGTGCCTGCAACTCCTCCCCGTGGCTCGGTGCATGATTTCGCCTCTATTGTAGGAGAAAAAGTCAAATAAAGTTGTGAAAAGCTATTTCTCTTCTATTGCATTCATCCACAAGCTCCTTGCCATCCTCGAGAGTCTTTTGCAGTATTTCAACCCATTGTCTGATAGAGTTGTACATGTTTTGTGAGTTCAACATGCTATCGAAAACCATACTAACAAACTTGAGCTCCTTCGACATGGCATGGAAATTATTCCTAAAATGGACCACAGAAACTGCTTCCTGAGTAAAAAATTTCAATAAAACAGACAACAGCGGCTGCAAGAATGCAAAAATCATTGTTTGCTCCATGGATACAATTATGATTTGTCCGAGACAAATTACAACCACTGCGAATGCATTAACTATCTGGTTGTTACAACTTTTGTGATGGTTTGCCCATCCTTATATCTTATTATTTTCATAATTTCCATCCATTTTCCCTTGTTTATTCTTTGGTTTGTAGTTTTCCGGGTGATTCTTGGTGTAGGGTCGTAGCATATGCGCTCTTAATGTTTGAGGAAGTTCTGCGTTGATACTTCACCGCCGAGTAAAAATACGAAATGACCTCATTACATATATAATTAGTTTACTCCTCCTAAGTAATTCACATCCCTGTACTGGTTAGCTAGAAGCATAGTTGCGCACTATGTGACAGGAACTTTTGTTGAACAAGTCGAAGGTTCGAGTCTTGTTGGAGGACATTGGTTCTATTGGTAGAGAGGAATTTGTAAGAGAAAAAGTCTGTCTTGCCATCTTCCATTCGTCGGATCGAATCCGTAGGTAGGAATTTCTGTTTATTTTAATTTATTTATTTATATATTTATTTTGTTATTTTATATTTATATAGAAATGTTCAAAAGAAAGGGCTTGGCGTTGCGCTGGGCTTGTGTTGGTTTATGTGTTGACATGTGGATTAGGAGTTTGATATGTGATATGGATTAGTGTTAGTGATTAACACTTGTGCGCACACACCACCCTTCATTATATATATATTCAATATGTAATTTTATTTTATTTTCTTCATTTTAATATGTAATATATTTTCTAATATTTTTTTTTTTATATTTTACTATATTTATATATATATATATATATATATATATATATATATATATATATATATTATACATATATAGTTATCTGTTTAGAAAATCCTCGGCAAAATTGATATTATACCGTTTCATTTTTACTGTGCATATTGTTTATATGTATATAGATCTGTATATAAAACAATAATCTTGTTCTTGGCTTGAAGGTTAGGTGGAGCTGGAGCTTGGCCCAGATTTATATCTAATTAAGGGTTTCAGGGCCCGTAGGCTGCTTTCAATATATATATATGTATTTACCCTATACAAATTATTTAGGGTTGTTTAAATTTCTGGGTGGCTATAGTTCCATTCCTAAATTGGGTAGGTGGGTAGGCCTTGGTCCAAGTTTTTAAACCAGGGCTCTGATACCATGTGTAAGGTAGCTGTCCCCACAGAGCCTTATAAAACACACGCTAAAATAAAGAATAAAGAAATTTATATGATGTACAATTTCATCATTAAAGCATAAATTAAATTTATCAACAACATGAAAGTAAATTTAATTAACAACCACATAACACAGCAAATTCATGAAATTGCATACCTCGGTCTGATGCTAATTCCCCAATCTCTAGTTGTCCTCTCCGCTGCTCTACCCGAACTCTGCCCAAAACTGAATCTTTCCTCCCTGCCAGCTAGGAACAGAGCATGTCTGGCTCCCTAACTCCAGGATTCTGTGAGGATTCCTGGCCCCCGAGCCCAAAACTCCCAACAACCTGGTGCACCCCTGTAACCATTCACCCAAACTCCAAAATCAGCAAATACCAACAAGGAAATACAATCTCTAATCTCCAATCTTCTTCCTCTTCCCCAAATTTCCAAAAGTCCCCTTTTATGAATGCCTCTCCCCCTCATATCCTCCTCCATTCATCACCTCCTACCCTCCTTTAATTCCACCCACCTTATCCCTCCATTTAATACATTATCCCTCCATTCATTACTTCATCCCCCTGCATACGTAAAGTTTTATGATAATGAATTAAAAGTTATTAAGTATTTAGTTCTTTACCCTAAACATTAAATGTGTTAATCAATCAATTAACTAATTAATCAACAATATTAATTAAGTAATTAATTAATTAATATTATTAATAAATAATCATTATTTAACTAATACACTTTAGGACAGTTAATTATTTAATTAATTATACTTGGTAAATCTTAAGCAATCATTTATCTAGGGTTGTTACATACACCCACCCTTCAGGAAACTTCATCCTAAAGTTAAAGTATTTTATGATACATGGGAAAAGAAACATGATTCACACATTCCTAACAAATAACCGACATTATTAGAAAGTAAGCCAAGAAACCCATACATACTACTGTACATGTGCAAGAAATGCATGTGTAGCTAGTACATACAAATCTCGTTCATGTACTGGACACTCACCTAAGTAGAAATATTCTCCAGTTGTACTTCTTTTATCGTCAATGATACTTTCCCAATTTCCATCTGTGTAGACGACCACAATTCACTCTTTCCCTTTTGGATACCCTAATCGAAAATCTTTTATTGCTTTGAGATATCTGAATATTCTCTTTACTACCATAACATGTGTTTCTTTTGGTGCTTCTTGAAATATCACAACCTATCCAATTTCTTGCATCACATCTAGTCTTAGGGTTGTAAAATAGAGTAAGTTGTTAATCATTGATCTGTCGAGTCTCTGATATTCATCCTTAGATTCATCATCCTTTCTCAACATCCAACTAGTCTACATAGGAGTACTTATGAGTTTCGAGTCTTCCATTCCAAACTTCTTTAGCATTTATTTGATGTACTTAATATGGTATATTAAAATACCTTTATCATGTTTACATATATTTAATCCCTAAAAGAAAATCAACTCACCAAGAAAAGACATTTCAAACTCATTCTCCATGTCTTTTTCAAACTTTTGACTCATCCTTTCATCATCGTTTCCAAATATAATATCATCTACATAAATTTCAATTATTAGTATATTGTATTGGTCCACTTTTATGTAGAGATTTTTGTATGCATTTCCCTTCCTGAATCCTTTTTGTTGTAGATACATGTCCAACCTTGAATACCATGCTCCAAGAGTTTGCTTGAGTTCATACAATGCTTTCTTCATCCTGCAAACATAATCTTCCTTTTCTGATAGTACACACCCTTCAGGTTGTTTGATGTAGACGTCTTCTAATTATCCATTGATAAAGGATGATTTTACATCCATATGATACACATTGATTCTCTTGGAACATGCATAGGATAATATCAATATGATTGCTTCCATCCTGGAAACTAGGGTAAGGGTCTCTTCAAAATGTATACCTTCAATTTGAGTATTGTATCATTTGCATACAAACCTTGCTTTGTTTCTGGTTACCTGTCCATCCTTGTTCAATTTGTTTCTAAAAACCCACTTTGTACCAATAACATTATAGTTATTTGGCCTTGGAACCCTCCCATGTATAATTTTTCTTTATCTGATCCAATCCTTCATCTATAGCCTTGACCCAATGTTCATCATTGTTGAATTCTTCAAACCTACTTGGTTCAACTACGAATAACAGTGCTAGATGTCTTTGTTCTGATGAATGTATTCTTCTTTGAGTTTCAACCCCTGCATCTTTATTCCCAATAATTTTTTCTGGTGGATGATGTTTTTGTGCTCATCGACTAGGTGTCTTGGGAGGTATCTAGTGCTCATATTCCTCTTGCTATGCTTCTGGATAATATTCTTCTTCTTCTTCTTCTTCTTATACCTCTTCTTCTTCTATCATATCTTCTTCATCATCCTACTCTTATGGATATTTTCCTCCCTCTTTGACCTTTTGTACATTTGTCTCATCAATTGTTACATTATTTCTTTCCACGATTTTGTTGATTCTTAGACTGAAGAATTTATATGATTTTATTTTGCTTGAATACCCAACTAGTATGCCCTTATCAACTTGAGAGTCAAATTTTCCAATTCTGCCATATTCTCTTTTGATATAGCATTTTCTTCCAAACACTCTAAAATGCTTCACATTTGTCGGTATTCTTTTCCATAAATCATAGGGAGTCTTATCATTGTTATTTATAAGTATTCCTCTGTTTAGGATATGAAATATTGTATGTACTGCTTATTCCCAAAATATGTCACTCAACTTGGAATATTTCAACATGGGTTTGGTCATTTCCTATACTGTTATCTTCTTCCTTTCAACAAATCCATTTTGTTTAGGTGTCCTCGCTATTGAGAATTGTCTCTTCATTCCATGTTCGCCACAAAAATCCATGAATTCATCTGATGTAAACTCTCCTTCATTGTCTGATCTTAAACACTTGATTTTTAATTCCATATCGGTACCAACCATGTCTTTGTATATATTGAAGTGTTCGAATGCCTATGACTTCTTCTTGAGAAAACAAATTTCATTTATTCTTGTGTAGTTATCAACCAATAGCATAAAATATTATTCTCAATTTAATCCCTTCATTATTGTAGGTCCACATACGTCAATGTGTACAATCGCCTATGGTTTTGTTGTTGAGTACTCCTTTGATTTGAACTTGGTCCTGGTTTGTTTTCCTTGTAGACAATGCTCACATAAAGTATTTCTTGGCTTTGAGATCTCAGAAATTTCTTTCACTGCTTCCTTTCTGTTGATTTTGACAAGGCTGTCAAAGTTCACATGACCGATTCTTTTGTGTCAGATCCAACTTTCATTTTCTTTTTTTAGGAAACATCTTTCCCTTCCAATTTCATTCAGGAAATATATGTTGTTTAGGTTCTTTTAGCTATATCCACCAATTTTCCCGATCCTTCTTTCTCATCTCACATTTTTCTGAGCCAAACAAAATCTTGTGTCCTTGATAACACATTTGACTTACACTTAGGATATTGTGCTTCATATCTTCGACCAGTAGAACATTTTCTACCTTGGCATATTTGTTTCCAAGATTGATTGTACTTCTACCTATGATTTTGGTTGAGTTATCATTTCCAAATGAAACTGATCCATCACGTTCTTTCTTCGGGGTTAGAAACTTGTTCTTGTCACCTATCATATGCTTTGAAAAAATGTTTTCAACATACCACCCACATTTCTTATGTTTCTCTTGTGGAGCAAGAGAGCATTCTTTAGTGTTGAATTGATCCTGCTTCTGCATTCTTCAGTGTTGAATTGATATTGCTTCCTTCTCCATATCCTTTTTGGTTCTTGTTTGTAATGATCCCAAGCCATTATGAAAGGATCATCATGATTTTGGTGTGTTTTTAAACTTTTTCTGGTTGTGGTATTTCATTAAACACTTTGTTGGTCTACTTGTTTACTTGTGTTTACTTGTTGAATGGCCTCTTGATTTCGGCCTTAGGGTTTTCTCATGTGTTTATATGAATGTTTGCAGCAAATAACAAGAAGAGACAACCATGGAACATACCTCAACCATATGTGATATTATAGACAAGCCAAAACATCTCAAATATTCTTTAATTCATAAGATAGAAGAACCTGCTACAATGGAGATGCTGATCTGGAATGCTCAACAGATGGCTATGAAAATAGATAATAGAGTTCCTACAAAAATCTCTCGATAATCCAAAATAATCCTCTAAAGGTTGGATAAGAGATGAGGACCAATGTCAAGTAGATCTGGGCCAAGCGCCAAACCCCCATTGGAAGATGCCACGTCCTGCTAGAATGTTGAAGCTCCTCAACAATTTGGCCCTGGTACCAAACAAGTCCAATCACCTTAAGAGATATGCCAAACAGTAGATCGGGTGATGGAAAGAACAACATAGGTGCCCGAATCTCCAAGATACCTCCCACACATTGTATATCTGAAACCCTCCACTGAATGGTGCACCCCCCTGGATGCCTGAAACCTTAGATAATTCAACCAAGGTGAATGAGCCCTCCAAACCTCCCGAAACTCTCCAAAATGATAGATCAGGATGCTTCAATGAAAACCCAAGTGCTCAAATCATCAAAATTCTTGCTAGATCCTTAGATCTAGCTGCCCTCCAAATGATGGTGCACCCTCCTCTTAGGGAAATCGTCCCTCTCTCAAGGTCAATCGATCCTCCATAAGAATCCCTCCAAAAATATCCAATAATGGTGCTATGGTACCTGCAAGGAAAACCCAATACCTGGAATTCTCGAAATCCCTTCTCCTCAGTTAGGACGAATCCACCCTCAATGAATGATTCACCCCACTTGCTGGAAACCCCCAACTGGTGTGCCCTCTCTCTATCTACACAAGTAACTGATGTGGAATCCTCCTGCAACTGAGTAGATATGGAACTAGAATGGTGTGGGAGCATATTGCATCTCTAAGACCAAGCTTGGGACAAGGTAGGTGGAATCTTTCACCATCGAATTGTCCTCTAGGGTTTGTTAAGTCAAAACCCTCAAAACCCCCATTGTTGGGCTCACTAGCTAGAAGCCATATATCAAAACAAGATCATACATGAATGAATGAGAAGAGGCCCTTGCCTTTCCTTTATACTTTTGGCTCACCTTGTCCCTCCAAAGTGA
>ML785451.1:54357-76739 GCA_009831015.1 Picea engelmannii
TTTCCTTTATACTTTTGGCTCACCTTGTCCCTCCAAAGTGACTTTCATTTTATTAATATTTAATTAATTAATTAAATCACTTTAATTAATTAATTAACCTTTTTACCTCTAAAAAACTCCTTATCTCTCCTTGTGGCTTCCCTGGCCACTAAAAGTTACTTCTAGCCATCCCATCCTGTAGTGTTGCTCCTCTCGATTCCAATGAGCTATTACACTGAGAGGTTCCTCCAAGTAATGTGCCCAAAATGACCTCTTCAGTGAATTTCATTGACTTATAGCTCAAAATAGTCAAAATCATGGAAATCATCGGAATGCAACGAAACCAAAGCCAACCTATGTGGAATGGCTCATAATGATGAGATATGATGAGAAATGCCACATGGACCTCACAATGACTCTCAATAACCCATGTACTCGCTATAACACCCATCTGGCTACTATGGTCATCATAAACCTATGCACTGTGATGATGTCCCAAAGTGGGGACATTACAATCCTCCCTACTAGAAAACTGCTTGTCCTCAAGAAATACCCAAATCCCTCCAAGAAAAATACCAGGATCCCATGTCCACCTGCGAGATACATAGTAGAACTCATATAAGGATGAACATTCACACACTCTGACCCCTGGGTGCCATAAAAAGTCATGAACTACTAGCTCCTGGGATGCATAATCCTAAAATACATCAACTACAGAAGTCTCCTGCATATGACACATGGCCTCATCTCGGAATGAATCCATCCTCCAAGTCTATACCAAGATCCATACAGCCTCCATCCACTGCTCATGCTCATGCACGAATGAGGTGCTGCAAGACCTCTGTGAGACACCTGCAAGCAACGCACTCCTCTCCATATTGAAGCTCAATGGAAAGTTAGAATAACTTTCCATTACAATGGTACACTCTCCCCTGTCAGTCAGAGAAATGCTCAATCCTGCAATCCCTGGGTCCCATGATAACCTCTGTTGAAGATCACCCCACTGGCCCTGCACTACTCTGACCATGACTACCTACCCCCAACATACATCCTGAATCCTCCTCTCTTGGGTCCTCCAGCTGAAATACCTGTGACCATTGGACCTGTTGTCCAGAAACTGTATCAGTGAAGAGACCTTTGTAGAAGAAGTACCTGTCCAAACATCTCCATGCCCTATCATGATGAGCAAGCGGAAGGAAAGGTCTCGCCCCATAGGACAAGTACCTGAAGACCCACTCCAAACCAAACCAAGGTGGAGTGTGTGGCTCTCTGGTGCAACCCGTGTCAACATGAACATCGTGCTAACAGAACGGACTCTTGGGTCCCATGGAAAACTTGGAAGTTTATCACTTCCAATCTCCTCTAACTTCTCCTGTGTGAGACTGATCAATGTCAGAAGCCCTATGTGTTCATCTTCTATCACCTGGCCCATGATGCTCTCTCTCATACACCAAGTCTCAACTGGTTGCCTATGACGATCCACCTCTATCCTGCTGGATGTTGTAAATGTACTCTTGTCAAGTAATCTCGGCCTAGCCACTCCCCATGTCCTCAGCCATGACCTATCCCTCCTCATGCTACTATATATGATAATGGTGTCAGGACAGGCTAACAGAAACAACTGCAGCTAACTGTAGGATTGGAAAGTGTCACATGATTTGGTCAATCCCAAGGACTTGACCAAAAGTACATCTACCAGTATCTGTGATAATTACTCACCTGTAGTCATCACTAAACCCCAATCATCAGGTACAATTGGAAGCAACTCCTCCAACAGCTAGTAAACCACTCTCCATCTCCCATCACCCAGACAACTGCTAAAATGGTGAAGGTGAGATCTCAGAACCATATGCTATTGCAAAGGAGTGGCACCTGCATGATCTCCTAAGTGTGTCTCCTCCCTTCCAGGAAGTACACCCCTCTGAATCCCACCATACATCTCATCATGTACCTGTGAGATATCACTCATCATTGTATGCTCCAACATACTTATGTCATCTCCAGTAGACTCTTGTTGCATCGTAGATCCTCGGCATACTACTGGATAAACCTCTACATGGAGGTTAACTGCTCTCGGAGCACAAAGGGAAGTGTCCTCCATCAACTAGTGCTCCTTTCCTAGATCACCAACAAACTCCATCAACATGACTAATTGATACATCTGAGTGTCCACTAAGACAGATGAAGTGGATCTCTTACGAATCTCCTCAAGAGACCCATCTGATCTAGACTCTGATTCTTGGAGGGTTGTCTGTGTGCCTCTCAAGAATCCTCGAGTGCTCTCCAACTCCTAAGGGAGTCGTACCATCTCCAACTCTTGTTCCCTCAGAGCCTCATGATACATCTCATCCACCCTCAACAGGTAATCTCTGTCAGCCAATAAATGATGGTAGTCGGTCCTCATCATAGACACTCTCTTCCTGAGAGTGTGAAAATCATCCATGGAAAATCCTCCATCTGAGCTACCCTGTGCCACTGATGCCCTCCAACAGTAATCCGCCATCCCTGCATGCATTTCATCAATACATCTAGTTTCTTCCCTAATCATAGCCTCACTAACTCTCAACTGTGCTACTAAGTGGTGTGACTCCTGATCATGGTCATGCTGAGGTGCCATCTCAGACCCCTCACTGCTAGTGTCAGTCCTGCTAGTGTCAACTCTGGAATCCCCAAAAACAACCTTTGCATAAGATGATGTGATGAACTATCCACTTTCTACTGTGTTGTTGGGTACTCCTGTATGCCACTACACCACATCACTCGATGCTATCTCCCCCTGAATCACACTGTATCCTGTATGAGCAGTCGTATCCTCCTATGCAGTTACCCTGCTACTATCATCTGTGCCTGGATCCCATATAGATGTATCCAGACATGTTCTATGGTCATCCTGGCTATTAAAGAGTGCATCCTCATCAATGTAGGTCGATCCTGGAAGTGGGTTTCCCATCAACCTGTCAACATCCCCAATCTTCTCAACTAATGGAGTCTCCAAAAACTGTGACTCGATCTCCTCTGGCTGACCTGTATGTGTGAGGTCAACTTCCTGTACGTCATGTACCTCCTCTTGGATTTGTGGGTCTACCTGTCCATGGTGTACATCCCTCACACTAGGATCATTCATCATACATGATGTGCCACTGATCTCCTCATGTGATGTGGCTATCATGGGTGTCTGAACAGGTGACAGATGTGTCACGGCCCCCATAGGAGGCTGGTCATCTATAGGTAAAAACATGTGTGGCTCCTCACTAGTGTCACTACTCTGCTGAGATGTAAAGACATCAAGGGTATTTGATATGTCTGGTGAGACACTGGTGCTATCATCCTATCCATCCAACTACCTATCCACTACACAAGGGTCATCATCCTCCTCAAGCATGCAAGCATCCATAGCCTCTGTGCAAGAGTCATCATCACTATCCTCTGAGGTAGAGTCACTATCACTAGCCTCTGTGTAAGAGTCATTGTCATCATCAGACTACTCCAAATCCTCATCACCACTATCATAGTGTACCTCAATGATATGCTTCTTACCCTTACCCCTACACCTATGATATGGTTCCCAAGACACCTTGCAACTGTAGCAAAGTTGCATGCTCCTAATGGGTGTGGGGTTTCTCTATGATTCCCTCCATCTAGCTGCTTTGGCTCTACTTCCCTCTGCTATTATGGTCCAATATGTCACCTCATCTTCACTCCAACTGGGGTTTTTCATGGATATAAACTTTTGGAGCGTTATTAGAGGCCCAAGTCTCTCACAAAGTGCATGATATTCTCTTTCACAACTCACAACTATTCCAACAAAATCTGTAGACACCCATATTTCCTTATGGAAGATCCCTTAGGCTGGTAGGAGTCTAAGCTCTGATACCACTATAATGATCCCAAGCCATTATGCAAGGATCATCACAGTTTTGGTGTCTTTTTAAACTTTTTTTGGTTGTGGTATTTCATCAAACACTTTGTTGGTCTACTTGTTTACTTGTGTTTACTTGTTGAATGACCTCTTGATTTCGGCCTTAGGGTTTACTCATGTGTTTATATGAATTTTTTTAGCAAATAACAAGAAGAGACAACCATGGAACATACCTCAACCATATGCAATATGATAGACAAGACAAAACATCTCAAATATGCTTTAATTCATAAGATAGAAGAACCTGCTACAATGGAGATGTCTATCTGGAATGCTCAACAGATGGCTATGAAAATAGATAATAGAGCTGCTACAAAAACCTCCCTATAATCCAAAATAAGCCTCCAAAGTCTAGATAAGAGATGAGGACCAATGCCAAGTAAATCTGGGCCAAGTTCCAAACCCCCACTGGAAGATGCCACGTCCTGCTAGAATGTTGAAGCTCCTCAACAACTTGGCCCTGGTACCAA
Organism: Picea engelmannii; assembly: GCA_009831015.1. Taxonomy (NCBI): domain Eukaryota; kingdom Viridiplantae; phylum Streptophyta; class Pinopsida; order Pinales; family Pinaceae; genus Picea; species Picea engelmannii. The sequence goes on from ML785451.1 coordinate 58,726, forward strand.
AGAAGTCCAATCACCTCAAGAGAGATGCCAAATAGTAGATCTGGTGATGGCAAGAACAATCGAGGTGACCAAATCTCCAAGATACCTCTCACACACTGTAGATCTGAAACCCTCCACTGAATGGTGCACCCCCCTGGATGCCTGAAACCCTAGATAATTCGGCCAAGGTGAATGAGCCCTCCAAACCTCTTGAAACTCTCCAAAATGATAGATTAGGATGCTGCAATGAAAACCCAAGTGCTCAAATCATCAAAATGCTTGCTAGATCTTTAGATCTAGCTGCCCTCCAAATGATGGTGCACCCTCCTCTTAGGGAAATAGTCCCTCTCTCAATGTCAATCGATCCTCCATAAGAATCCCTCCAAAAATATCCAATAATGGTGCTATGGTACCTGGAAGGAAAACCCAATACCTAGAATTCTCTAAATCCCTTCTCCTCAGCTAGGACAAATTCTCCCTTAATGAATGGTGCACCCTACTTGTTGGAAACCCCCAACTGGTGCGCCCTCTCTTTATCTTCACAAGTAACTGATGTGGAATCCTCTTGCAACTAAGTAGATCTGGAACTAGAATGTTGTGGGAGAGTATTGCATCTTCGAGACCAAGCTTGGGACAAGGTAGGTGGAATCTTTCACCACCGAGTCATCCTCTAGGGTTTGTTAAGTCAAAACCCTCAAAACCCCCAATGTTGGGCTCACTAGCTAGAAGCCAGATATCAAAACAAGATCATACATGAATGAATAAGAAGAGGCCCTTGCCTTTCCTTTATACTTTTGGCTCACCTTGTCCCTATAAAGTGACTTTCATTTTATTAATAATTAATTAATTAATTAATCACTTTAATTAATTAATTAACCTTTTTACCTCTGAAAATCTCCTTATCTCTCCTTGTGGCTTCCCTGGCCACTGAAAGTCACTTCTAGCCATCCCATCCTGTAGTGTTGCTCCTCCCGATTCCAATGAGCTATTACACTAAGAGGTTCCTCCAAGTAGTGTGCCCAAAATGACCTCTTCAGTGAATTTCATTGACTTATAGCTCAAAATAGTCAAAATCATGGAAATCATCGGAATGCAACGAAACCAAAGCCAACCTGTGTAGAATGGATCATAATGATGATATATGATGAGAAATGCCACCTGGACCTCACAATGCCTCTCAATAACCCTCATACTCACTATAACACCCATCTGGCTACTCTGGTCATCATAAACCTCTGCACTGTGATGATGTCCCAAAGTGGGGATATTACATTGTTTGATATTCTACATTGGTTCCCTTGGAGGAATAATTGGTCTACAATCTTTGGCCATGTGTCCAAAATTGTTTCACTTGTAGTATTCTACTTCATTACTTAGTGAACCAAAAATGTTGTGATTTTTGTTTTCTGCTTCATGTGACTTTCTAGGATAATTTTTGTTCGAATATCCTTCATAGTGGTTCTTGGCATAGGATTTATAGTTTGTAGCTTTGTGTCCAAAATTGTTACAAGAATAACATAAACCAAGAAAAATAGTTTCATATCTGGAAGTAGGGGATCTTATGGATGGTGTTGCTCATTTGAAGCCTTATTAGTCTTGAGATTTTGTTGATTGTTGATTCTAGGTTATGAATCTTCTAGGAGGTCCAGTTCCTCTGCAATTTTCTTCTTTAGTCTTCCTGTATTCCTCTTTCTTGATTGTTCCTCTGATGATTTCTGCATAGTTTCTTTGTTCTACTTCTTGTTCGATCATCTTAGAGATTGAACCTTTTTCATTATGCATTTGGTTGTATCCTAGCCCAGACCTATCATAGTATGCCCTTTGACTGTTGTTGTAAGGGATAGTCTATTGTGTCGACTAGACTCGACAATCGACTAAGAGTCAGTCAACTGTTGAAGTCAGAAGTATAATTCAGTCTATATTTGTTTAACCGACCAACCCAAAAAGTTAAGTAGTTACAAATGTTTGGTAACTAAATATGTAGGTATAAATAAAAAAGTATGTATCATAAAAGAGAGAGGTTGTGTTGTATTGAATCATCTATACAATAAAGTTTGTTCTTTGGGCTTCCACTACTTTGTGTATGTATTTGTCTATATGTATGTATATGTGAATCTATTCTTGCTTATGTGATGAACTACTAGTAACACTCCCCTACTTTTCCCTAGATTACAACATTGGTTCCATTGATGGTATTTATGAACCTAGGCATGCATAGTTTTACATAGATTGTAACTCTACAAGACATACACGAATGGTGGGAGAGAAAAATAACAAATTACATTAAGAACTACGGAAGAAGAAACAACTTAATGCTAGTAGAAGAACATTCGCGATTTTTCTCAGAGACCCACGAAATATTTATAGAATCTATCCTAGAAGCCTTGTTCAAGGACATCAACAAATATGGCAATGCGTAAATTGACACCTGAAGAAAAATTAACCCTCAAGCTTACAAACGAGGGTCGAAAAAATATGCACGAGTGGGTTGAAAGAATCGTCAAAGATTACATAACAAAACAAGATGTTAAGCATCAAACATACATCAATACAATAAAATAAAAATTATACATGGAGCTACATGACAGATTCATGTGCACAATTACAAGACTGCTCCATAAATGTTTGATCGGATAAGTCATAGGTGACATTGCCAAATTCCAACCTCGACTCAAGGTACACCACCAAACAATATCCACTAGAAAGAGAAAGATGCAAAGTGGGTTGAATTTCTCGAAGCAAGGTACATAGATACAAAACAAATGTGGGACTACTTCTTGAGAAAATAAACATGGCCATCTTCACCGAATTTGAGTATGTCGGGGCAACATTCAAGGGTTAGCTAATCTGTGAGATTCCATAGAAAAAATATACCAATGTTCGATCGACTAAAGCATAAATGTCTTCGAGAGGGAAATAATTTTACAAAAAAATGTTTGAAATCCAAAAATTGGAGCGATATGAGAGACAAAAGAAAAGAGAGGATATTTGTAACCTATGAACCAACCAAAATTTGAATAGAAAAATGGTCAGAGCAGATCATCCTGATAGATCATGTGAGCAGTATGAGTCTGAAATAAATCGACCAGAGCTGGAAAATAATAGCAATCACAGTGATCCCTGACAGAAGTAATGAAGCACAATTGAGAGATTCTCGATTGGGTGCCCATAAATTGGAAAACCAATCCAAAAGCATGGATTACAAAGATTCAGGACCAACGATGTGCTCTCCTTCTATTCAAGCAATTAGCCCTTGAATTAGAGAATTCCTTCAACAAAGACTTCATATCAACAAAAAATCTTTAAGATTGTGGTATTTAATAGAAGAGCATGGGAATTTACATGACACACTGATTGTCGATCCAGAAAGAACTAAAGTCGATACAATGCTCATTCACATCAAGGATCTCGTGGACCTTCCTTGCAGCTAAATATTATATCAAGAGAAAAAAATTTAATAGAGTATAGTTGTGAACCAATATGTTCGATAGAATGATGTCTCATTGAATATAAAGACCAAAGGTTTCAGAATGAAGAAGCAATTTGCTGAAAAATAAATAATCAATTAATCCTTGAATATAATTTATCTAAAGACCGACTGACATAAAAGTCAATATAAGAACAACCAAAAACAATATGGCATCCCAGTAAAAAATTGTGATAAGTCAAGGATCACAAAAATCTAGTGTTCTTAAAGCATCCATGTGACTCGATAATATTCCCATTTATCAAGGAGATGAAGACCCAAGAAGAAATGTGTTTGTATGTGAAAAATTATGGGATGCAACAGACATCTCAGAAGAAGATAAGAAGATGGTGCAATTCGGTGCTTCTCTTCGACACTGTGCTCTAACATGGTTTATGAATTTCACATAATATAAAAGTTGATCAAAAATAGAAATAAAGAGTAATTTCTTATCAATTTTCAAGGTCCGAGATGTTAAAAACTTTGTCACACAAAAGATGAGATAAATAAATAAACAACTAGGGGAGTCGGTCCGTGAATATGAAAAAAGATTCAAATATCTACTTAGCCAAATACCATCAACAATTGATCAAGGTCTACTAGTACAATGGTACATAGTCAGATTTCTACAATGAATTAGAACTCCAATACGAATTTATGAGATAACCTCCTGTGAAGATGCATTACAGAAAGCACAACGGGTCGAGTTGGATGATGACGGCCCATCGAATTCCTTGTCGATAGAAAGGATAGAAGAAAAAATAGAACATTTACTGCAAACCATTAAAAATCTATCCTTAAGAAGAAGCGAAGTGTGGTGTACCACATGCTACGAACATGGTCATACAAAATAAACTTGCAGTATTAACCAGCAAGTACCAGGAACAACAGATGCATGATGAGTGCAAGAAGAAACATATTGTAACATATGTGAAACTTTGACCGACCATAGTGTACAAGATTTCCTGCATAACTTGAAAAATACCAAGTGGTGCCATATCTGTTAAATGCACATCCACAAAACATATGAGATTCATCTACATGCACAAAATAGAAACGTAAATATATTCTATCACACTGAAGCAACCGATCATAATAACGAATACGGGAGAAGAAAGGATTATTATGGTAGAGGTCATGGTCGAGGAGGCTGAGGTTGAGCTGGATTCCAAGGTCGAGGATGAGGTCAAGGTCGACGCTACTACTACAATTTTTGGAAAGACAAACACATTAGCCCCAACTGCCCAATAAAATATCGGGTCGACTTGAAATTTTGTAACATTTATGGCTTTGGTGATCAATCACTAGAATATTGTCCAATAGTAATTGATAAAATCATGACCAAAAAGAATGTAAATATCCTACACGCAGTCTCCAAAGAAGAAGTATTAAATTCGAAGAACTTACATGTTTGGGGGATGAGATAATATACCCTTAGATGATTGATCGAAAGGGAATCCTAGTTCGTTTCCAAACCTAGATAAAGAAGAACAAATTATGAGATAAGCGTCAAAATTCTTCATAAATTCTAACCAAGACCAACCAAACAGAGGAAGACAAAACAAAGACATTGTACAAGAATTCTTGCATCTCTTAAAATAAAAATCATTCAGTCAATCGATCTCTAGATCTGATTAATATACTAAGAGAGTATAAATAAGTACAAAAACCATCTAAGGATGTCAAAAAAATCTCCTATAAGAATAAATATTATGACCCACAGGTCGACTTGGAAATTCATGGGGTGTTGATTAAATAGGTAGTCATCGACTTTGGATCACAAGTCAATATCCTACCTCAAGATACATGGATATGGATGGGTCAACCTTCATTATCACCAACACTAAATGACCTAAAGCTAGTAAATCAAAGATTAATAGAGCCTATTGGTATACTAAGAAACATTGAAAATTATATTATGGGTATACTGACATTAGGCGAATTCTAATTAATCGACTTATTTAGTGGAATTCCAACATATGTAGCACTTGTTGGTTGGCCATGGGGACGACAAATGAGAGAAAATATCTCTCTTGAAAAAGACAGAATCAAGTTAAAAGGGAATGGAAGAAAAATAATAATTCCTCTAAATCCTAATGAAGGGAAACCTTGGAGTGAGTCATTGGATGAAGCCTATACCAGATAATTAATGAACAAAGGGATTGTATCAAACCAAATTATTAAGGAGAAATCTCATCAAAATATCCATTGTCGGTCAAGCACAATTCCGACTCATCTCTATACAACTGTCAGATTGAAAATTATGAGGCACACTCAAAATATTGTTGGAACATTGAAGCCATACCAATAAAACATTCCAAAACATGTTATTCAATTCAGTAAGTACCGATAGTGTATGAAAAGAGACTTTGAAAAACTCATACACTGATTCTGACCCACAACATGGTGAAAAAACCATTATGTTACAACAAACGAAATGTTTTGTCGATGCATGTCAAGGAAGTTTCTAAATTTGTTGGAGAACAAGGAAGAACTCAAATATTTGTAGAAACCTTTATAGGAAAAGACGTAATGTGGTGGTAAACACATTCCCCGAGACTGCAAACATGGAAAAATGTATCAACTTACTTTGTAGAACTATTTTGAGAAAATAAATTACCCAAAGAAGTTGACATCCCTATTTTCAAGGTTGGGTATGACCCAGTCGATCATAACCACTGTTTTGAGAATGAATGGTGCAGAATAGGATATAGATATGAAAGGGTATGGTTGCACATGTTCCAAACACACTAGATGAAATTCCAAATAAATGGTACAAAATTGAAGAATCATGTGGCCATATAGTCAACTGGTCTGACATTAAAGAAAATTTCATCAAAGATTTCAATTTTTTTCTAGAGGAGGAACATATAAAGGAAATAGCACAACAAATTAAGATATTCCTAGAAAAACCAACACCATCTATACAAAAATAAAAATGGAGTATGACATTCGATGAAGGATTGACATCATCTTGCCACCTTGTTTCGAAAACATGAAGAATCGACATGGAAAATACAACCTATCCTGGCCAGAGTTTTCGATGGAAAAGTTACCACCTAGCGATGAAAAACCATGTAAAACTAGTATTAAAAATATATGAGGAAGAAAATGAGTAAATTGAATAGATCGACTTTCTAGTGATCTTCACCAAAATCAAAGAAGGGGATCGACATATTGAAGAATAAAAACCACTAGGGTGGATGAATGTTGAATTAAATTCAAAAGAGTTCAATATATCAAATGATGATTGACCAAAAATGGCATGGGTAGGCAACTACTGGATAGAGAAGGAGATATACGACATAGTATACTTACTCAAAGAAGATCAAGATGTTTTTTCACAAGACTATAAATATCTAAAAGTACTTCTCAAAGAAATGGGAGAGATGGATATTGAACTCATTCCAGGAGAAAAACCAATCAAAAAATGACCTTACAAATTAGCTCACAAATACAAGCCCATCATTCAGAATGAAATTAAAGGAATGTTATTATAAGGAATCATATATCCAATAGAGAAAAAAGAATGGGGAATTCCTATGGTTGTTCAACCGAAGAAGAACAACCCTAAGAATTTAAGAATTTGCATCGACTCCAGAGGTCTCAACAAACTAACTTTAACATATATGTTTCCCACTTATTTCATCGATGAAATAATCAATGAAGTTGCAGGTTATGAATTCTAATCATTCATATATGGATTTTTGGAATACAATCAAGTCTGTATAGCTAAAGAAGATCAAATGAAGATGACATTTGTCTCTAAATTTGGCTCCTTCACCTATAGGATAATGCCATTTGGGATAAAGAATTCCCCAATAGTATGTTCAATAATAGTAGTAAAAGAATTTTAGGAATACATCTACAAGCCAATGGATATCTACTTTGATGACTAGACTATATACAACCTATTTAAAAACCATATACAATGGCTCAGACTAATGGTGGAGCGATGTAGACAAATAAAATTGTCTTTTAATATTAAGAAGTGCACATTTTCCACACCAATTGGCATTCTCTTAGGCCATGTGGTATATAAGGATGGTGTAAAAGTCGACATGGAAAAAATCAAAATCATCCTCGACTTGAAGCCACCTGTAAATCAGAAGAAAATTAAAATCTTCCTCAGACATACTCGGTATTACCGAAAAATTTATATGCCATTATTCATATATCACTTTCCCAATGGATGAACTTCTTTGGAAATAAATTGATTTTATATGGATTCAATACTGTTAGGAGTCATTCGAAATTTTGAAGACAAATATACTTGAAGCCCCCATACTAAAATTTCCCGACTGGTCGAGAAAGTTTCATTTCCATGTCGATGCTTCAAATGTCGTTGTCGGGTTCATTCTAGTGCAACCATACAATGAAAAAATTGACCACCTGAACACATATACCAACCACAATTTGAATAAATCATACATGAATTAATCGACCACAAAACGAGAAACCTTGTCAATGATATTCACTTTGCATAAATTTGGACACTACTTATTGGTGAACCCATTCACATTCTTTACATATCATTAGTCATTAAATTATTTAGTCAATAAACATTTTCATCAAGGAAAAATATGTCATTGTTTATTACTATTCCAAGAATTTGAGTTTGACATAATTGTCTGACTTGGGAAAAAGAATGTCAGTCCTTATCATCTATCCAGACTCGAGACAGGAGAGGACCTGACTGGCATAGAGGACGACCTTCCAAACGCACATCTATTTTGTGTCGAAGAAACACCAAAAGATATGGAAGAAATAACATTTTTTTTCCAGGAAGGAAAAACACCTGAAGATCTTTCAACGAATAAAAATAAAGTGTTATCTTTAAAAGTAACACAATTCACAATCTTTAATGCATACTTATACAAAATGGGACACAATGACATCTTAAGGAGATTTTCTCTAGAAAATAAAAGAGAATACATTATCAACAAGGCACACACAGGACCTTCTAGGTTCCAATTTCAGGCTGAAATGACAGTGTAGAAGATACTTCATGTTGGTCTATTGTGGATGGATTTACATAAATATTGTCAGGAACATGTCAAGAACTGTGATAGTTTTCAAATAATGGGTCACCCTTTGTGGGATAATGAAATTCCATTACAATCAATTAATCCTATTCGACCATTTGAGATCTGGGCCATTGACTTTGTCGGTTCATTTCCTCAAAGAGAATAGAGAACATGCCCAAAATAAAATTTCACTATAGTGGAATATGTGACTAAGTGGGTGGAAGTAGAACCATTCAAAACATGCACTAAATAGGTCGCAATTTTTTTTATTTATGAGAACATTATCATGATATTTGGATGTCCACTAACTCTAATTAGTGACCAAGGGACACATTTTGGAAGCTTGAGACAAAATTCCTAGCAAACGCAAGAATCATACACCTCCTCAGGGTACCACAAATTGTTGACTTCAAGTGATGGAAGGAAGACGAAAGAATGTTTATTTTTAGTTTGTATCACTATGGATATCATTGTCTAGACGCGTCAATAGTAGTAATAGGAGGGATTATTCATAGAATCATCGACATTCCAAATATGGGAGTCCAAGTCTTGAAAAATTCAAATGAAAATGCATGGATGCAAATGTTGACCGGTCAAATACAACAAAAAATTCAAAGGAGTTACTTATCAACAAGATCCTCGACTTGCATGAAATATGGACTACCATAATTGTATCCTTATGATATACACCAACTGGTTGAGCGTTTGATGTCAAAATGACCATGATAGATTCAATTGGCCAAATATTTAAAAATAAAGAAATCTTCAATTTGTATGACTACATGGCCAACATCATCCAGACTAACTACAAAGAATGCCAAGAATCTAGAAAGGCCATCAAATTCCCTTCTTTATTAATCTAGATTGCAATGGAGAAATATAGTCTAGTCAGTGACCCTGCATTCACAATTAGGAAGGTTCCAACAATGGAAAAATATAGATTGTTTGCAACATAGAATGAAGGTGCTTCAAGATCAATACCTCCACAAGAAATGTTTTGAATATGGCTTAGAAATTTAAAGGATAGCTCACATAGATGACATGTCGAGCAATTGTTTCATTGGGCCCTACTGACACCCTTCCATATTTAGTTAGAACTCGACTGCACCAAACTATGGCGTGGATTGGATTCAGCCCTAGAACCAAAGGAATTACATTATCATCCCAAAACAGAGGAAATATTTGTTGAATTAGAAAGACAAACATACCATGAGATAGAAATTCTTCCTGAAATTAACCAACCAGGACTATCTTTGGTACTCCCCCTCACTGGCGTTGAACATGAGGAAGAAAGAGAAGAAAAGTTATATGTAGTGCCATTTTTTGAAGGCTTATAAGCATTGGAAATTGTTCCTGCATGACCTTTACTTGGGAAAATAAAGAAACCCATGAAAAAAGATAAAGGGAAAACAAAATATATCAGAGGAAAAGAAGTATCTTTCGACATAGAGTAAATCTGGTAGAAAAATTTTCATTTGATTTGAGGTATTGAATTTAATTATTGTTGGAAGATTGGTTGTTGTCATTGATGTCAACCCTAGTCATGGGTTTTGGAACGCAAGATTGATGAAGGTATTTTTACATGAAGGAAAATGCACATGTAGATACAAGACCCATGGATAGATAGTATACATCATGTTGTTTCTGGTTGTATGTGGCATGTCATGTGGATCCTCATGGTTGAGGAGAAATGAATTTTTGAAGATGACAAAGTGAATTGAAGAAGGAAGTACATGTAGGCCCTGAAGATAATTAAAGAAAATAATTACAAAATAAGAATGTGTCAGGTCAGCCCTAATGTTAAAATGAAGTGACATAAATGGTATAAATAAATATCATTATACATTCATCTGATACACAAGTCGAATTTCAAAGGAAATAAGAAGTAAAGAAGGCCGGATTTCAAGGGAGGATGAAGTTTTTTGGTGATGTGTTCCAACGTATGTTATTTTTAGGTCATCTTACCATATTCGCTATAATGGTTTTTATAGAACGATTCATATGGTGAATTTCTATGGTATTGAGAAGACATATCAAGGTACCTGTGGTAAAAGTCTCAGCTCTTGATTCGCTATAATTATGGAGATACACTCTATGGAAGATAGCGTTTTTGACCAGTCCTGAAGCTAGTCAATAAACATGTGTTTTGGGTAAAAACATCATAACTTCTTCATAGAGAATCCAAACGAAGTGGGACAAATTGCATTGGAAATAGTACGAACTTTAGTTTCTTGTGTGTAATTTTTAGAATTAGATGTTAAATATTGAGCGTGGGGCATTCTGTACAAGTTTGGTCTATTGAATAAACCAAAATTGAACAAGGTCTGCCATTCTCTCTATAACGTTTTTGGGAGGATTCAAGGAGTGAAACTTGGAGAAGTTTCAGAGAATAAATTGAGTAATTTTATCTACAGGATCAGAGTATTCCAATAATTGAATAATTTCATAATTTGAATCAGTCTCAGGAAGCATTATCAGGTTCTATGTGATGGTTGGTTGATGGTGATTATTTAATTTGAAGTTTTATTATCTCCCATATGTTATTGGGTGCAAGGAAGGGGCAAGGATGGAAAGTTAAACTCTCTCTTGATATTGGAGGATTGTATCTGCCTCTTGGATGTTTATCCCTCCCTTTACATTTGGAAGATGTATCTACCTTTGGAAGTCATTACTTCCCTTGAACAATAACTATTGATTATTTTTGATATATTGTGCATGGTGTATTGGTGTAACGCTTATAGTATTGTTCATTTATAATTGGATATAATTGAATGGTTTAAGTATAAGTTGAAAAAGGTTCTAAATTGTACTTGATACTGATTCACCCCCTCTCAATATCAACAATTGGTATCAGAGCAGGTTACCTTCAGTACAGTTTAACCACTGGAAGGAAGATCCTATGCAGAAATGGAAGACAACATTCCAAATGGGATTCCACCATTTTATGGAAGCAATTTTGAATACTGGAGTAATAAAATGGAAAGTTACTTGAAATATCTTGGAGCATATGTTTGGTTCTCAATTTCTTCAGGATACAATGCTTTGAAGAAACCAAAGACTGCAAATCAGAAGGAAGCAAAAAGGAACAAGAAGTTGGCAATAGATACAATCTTGGATGGATTGACAGATTCACTAAAACCCAAGGTGGGATCATGTGCATCAGCAAAATGGCTTTGGGACAAGCTACAATACCTTTATGCAATGGAAGAAGCAAAAGAAGAAGAAGTTGAAGAAAATTACAACATCTCAGATTTCAAAGAAGAAAATAGAGGTCAGTTCTTTTGCTTTAATTGTGAAGGCGTAGGACATGTTGAATTTGAATGTCCTCATCCAAGGATTGAAAGAGATGACACTAAAGAAGAAAATTCCAATGAAGAAGAATAAAATCATGAAGCATAAATGATTCAACAAGAAGATGAGAGTCTTAAAAAATTGAAGCATGTTGAGATTGAAAATAGCAAGCTCAAAGACACACATAGAAAACTAAGAAGTGAATTGGGTAGTTATGAAAAGACAGTTGTAAGCTTGAAGAAACAATTAGAAGACTTTGAGAAACTAAGAGAAGAAACCATTTCCTTGAAAACTCTACTCGAAGAAGCAATAAGAATAGGAGAAGTAAAGAAGGTCCAAATGATGAAGAAAGAACAAGATTGTGAGAAACTTGAACAAGAAGTTGTCTCATTGAGGAAGAGCTTAAGAAACTCTCAAGTGCCAAAATACTTAACACATCTTCGATGGATGGGTGAAACTTCATACAAAGAAGATGCAAATACCAACAAGAAGGTTGAAGAAAGAGCTACACAGACAGTTGATGAGAAGTGGACTAGGATACCAGAAAGAAGGAATGATTACAAAAGAGATGAATATCCAAGAAGAACTCCTACCTTCAGGAATCAAAGAACCTTTAATCAGTATGAAGGAAACTACAGAAGAGTAGATCATGAACCCAGATGGACTACATCACAAAGAAGGCCACTTACTCCAAGGTATCAAAACTTCTTTCTTGGTCATTGTTATACTTGAAAAATTTTTGGACATAAGGAAATTAATTGTAGAATCAATGAAAGGAACAAATACGCAAGAAACATGAATGGTGTAAATAGAAGATATGGAAATAACTGTAGATTTGTCAACAAAATTTATAATTCATTTTCCCCATTGATGAACAAAAATATTGTATGCTACAAATGTAATTATCTTGGACACAAAGCATGAGATTGCAGATATATGAATGAATGTGTCTCTATGTGATCCAGGTGGATATCAGTGGCCACCCACCTTTTCCAGCTGGCTCAAAACAACTTTCTAGCAATTTTGATGATTTACTATTTTTAGCAGTTTTTCGGGTCCTGAACTTCCGGAGCCGTTTTGAGGCCCTAAACGACATTTTTTGGGGTATGTTGCGGTCACAAATTTTCATCATAAACTTTTGTGAAAATCTTCTAGTCCTCGGATAGATCTTTCCAATGGGCTATATTACACCTAAAACATAGATCGTATGCAAAAGTTACGACCCCGGGAAGTTGATGAACTGACTTACCCAAACGAGGCCCACATGACTTTTGGCGCTTCATCTCCTAGGGTTAGGTTTTTGGATGTTTAGGAAACTCATGTTTATTGTAAAAAGGCCTGAAGAGCCTCATTGTAATCATATTCTTGCGAATGAGCGCAGCCATCACATCTCTTCTCAAAGATAAGCCGCCACCATTCTAGCAAGCTTGTTTTCGCTGCATTTTACAGTTTCCAGCTTATTTATTTATTGAATAGAAAACTAGTTTTACTGTATCTTTGTTATTTTGTGTTAAGCACCTATTAATAATATGTATTCATTTCATTCTACTCATAAATCTGGATCAATGGTATCAGAGCGGTCTGCTCCTTTTCATCTTAATGCATGTCCCCAACGAGGCCAGAATACAAAGACTTGGGTCTCGAGCTTGTTTCTCTTGAGGACAAAATCTCTCACATGCCCAAGCGACCTCTCATGGCAGGAAGAAATAAAGATGACAGGATAGGAGATCCTTTCAAACTGTTGATTGAGGAAGCCCTCATGCAACAGAGGAACAAGATGATGGATAGTTTCATGCAAATCCTTCGACGGCTACCAACAGGTGACACATCTTCTTCGAACAGAGGCGTCGCCCCCTTCAAGGTACAAATAAACTTCGATATTCCTATATTTAAAGGTCAAATAGACGTAGATGTTGTAGACAAGTGGTTGAATCTACTAGAAGGGTATTTTTTTGTCCATAACTTTTCAAATAGAGAAAAGATTATTTTTTCACTCCTCAAACCCATTCTCCATGTGAAAGATTGGTGGGAAACGTTCTGTGAGCAAAAGGAAACAGAGGAACCCTCATTATTTTCAGTCATGACCACCTGGGGATCCTTCAGGGATGTTATTAAGGAACAATACTACCCTGTCAGAAGTTATGATGACCTGTATACCAAATGGACCACACTATGGCAAGAAAGAGACCAAGCAGTGCTAGATTTCACAAATATCTTCCGTACCTTGCGCACCAAGCTGGGTATCAAAGATTCAGAGTGACATCTGGTGCTCAAGTATCATGGTGCTCTACATAGATACATCCAGACTGAAATGGAATTTCTAGATATCTCATCCTTGGGCGTGGCCTACAGATATGATGTCAAAATCGAGCAGAAGCTCAAACAAAAGGCATGACTATTTGGGCTTGGGAACCCCTCACAACAAAAGATAGGAAAGGGCGGCCCCAACCCACATAATAAAAGATAGAGAAAATATGGATAGTATCAGGACAACCAATCCAAACCGCAAGCAAAGAAGGACACCGAAAAGATAAAGAAATACACTGGGAAGTGGTGCGACTTCCATAAGAGCCCTTGGCATAACACTGTTGACTGTCGCTCAAAGAAATCATTGGTGGCCGAAGTGAAAGCCTCTGAATCCGATGCATATTCTAACTCTGATCCAGAACTAGAAAGGGGAATATGGATCATTGACACGGAAACTATTGCCACCGTTGCTACCACCAAGCTCTAGCCTGGTGAACCAGACGAGCCAGAAGAAGGAGAGTGCCTCTTCCATTCATAGATGTGGATAAAAGGCACCCTGCTACACTTAATCATTGATAGCGGTAGCCAGAAGAACCTCATCTCAGCAGAGGTCGTCAAGTGATTGGCCCTGCCAACAATGCAACACCCACAACCCTATACCATTGGATGGCTCCGCCAAGGAAGCGATCTCTGCGTCAACCAACAATGTCGACTATTGTACGTCATCAAGCCCTTCAAAGATGAGGTATTGTGTGATGTTTCTCCTCTCGAAGTTTGTGATGTTATTTAGGACCAACCTTATTTATGGAAACGTGATGTTGTATATGAGTCTAGGCCTCATAGTGTTATTATTACTTTGAACAGGAAATTGTACAGGAAACCCAAGGTAGTCCCACATAGTGTTATTTCCTTGATCTCTACTAAGAAATGCAGAAAGGTCATTTATCAGATGGGAAAGTTTTTCTTCTTTGTGATTCGCTCTCAGAATAAGAGAAAGATCACAGCCACATCTAGGCTCTTTGCGACCGACTTCTCCACACAGCAGAAGAAAGTAGATAAGGTCATGGAAGAATACTCATATATCTTCTCCTCACCTACAAGGGTACCTCTGCACTGCCAAGTCAAGCACCCCATCGATATAACCCCTGGCGCACCGCTTCCCTGTTGGTCTCAAGTTTTGATCATGTTTTTGCCTATATGATATCACAAAGACCTCCATCTCTATACCCAGTACCACCCTTTTTGACCTTGTTTTGACATAATTGATATCTCCCTACCACTAAATGGGGCCACTTAAGGTATCTTTACGTTTCAAGTTATTTTTATGTATTTTAATGCTTTAAATTAACAATGAAACTAACGTAGCTTGGGTTAGGTACCATTTCTATTTTTGGAACAGGATTTGCCAGTACCAGGTACCCGCTCGCACCCTGTGGAGACACCAACAAAGCTGCTACAGATTCACGCGTTATGGACAGAGGGGGAGACAACGAGGTTTACATGACAGATGGAGTCATCGCTCATATGATGATTGAAGGCACAATTATAGAACTGAGTCGTTAATATTTCATAGTTCACACTTCGTGACACTACGTGTCACGAAGATGTGAAGACCGTTTTTAAACTTGATTTCAAGCTATTCTCGGATCTGGGATCCGTTGGAACTAATGTATTTTTGCTTCAGACTGTTATAGAGGAGGATCTATATATAACCAAAGGATCACTCCTAATAAACGGTTGGGTTATGTTATGTTATATCGTGAACACATGTTTCTGAATACAAACTGTTGTTGCGTTATGTTACTCGACTGGTATACGATTTGAGTATTTTCTTCTGAGTTAATGGAGCATGAAGTTTACACAATATTTGCGTAGAATGATTGAGTAGTTCTGGTTGTTTCCTTCGGCGTTTGTACCTTTTGGTTGGGCCCGCCAAACAGGTGCAAGTCGCTGCTGTTCTTGCATTAAATTTAGATTATTTCAGTAGCATAGTAATTGCCTGCATGTTAGTTTATTGAGTCTTGGAATTAACTGTTCAGAACATTGATTGATTATTCTTCAACTGTATCATCCTCAGCATAGTAATATCTTCTACAGTGATGAGTATTGAAAGCATGATTGATTCCTATAGGATTTGAAGCGTGAATTAGAATAGCTTTGTTCCCAGTTTCCAATTTGAACGAAGATTAAAGTGAATGCAAGCTTGAATATACTTTGTTTTGGTTAGGATAGTTAGTTACTCTGCTTTGTTAGATAGTTAGGCTACTCTGCTCTGTTAGGTTAGTTAGGGCGCAATTGAACTAGAGGAAGCTTTCGGTACCAGTAGGGTAAGTAGAGTAGTTCTTTATCTTTTCTGTAGACAGAGTTAGATTTGTTTTCAATGTTTAGATTAAAATAATTTTAGGAAATAATCTTTCTGTGAGAGATAGAAATAGTGTTGATAGATGATTAAAGATAGTGGTAAATAGTCTTGTGAAATTACAGTAGAGAAGAAATAGAAGTACCAGCACTCAAGCATAGAACTGTTTCTCTTTTGATGAATTAAACGGGAAATGATAAGTTTCAAGATAGCCATTAAGATTCAGTTTCTCAGAGTATGTTTATGTTTTCTTTTAAGGATAGTCTTTAGATAGGAATTAGCTTACCTGCACATACAGTGTAGCAGCTCTAAGTTTACTTACCCTGGTTTGACAATTTAGTGTTTCAAGTCATTTAAATCTTCAATTTAGTAGCTTGACATTTTTGGCGCCGTTGCCGGGGAGCTGTTTAAAAGGTAAGTTAGATAGTTGTCTTGATTAGTTTTAGAATGCACTTAGTTTGGTGTGGCATGTTAGCAGGTTGATAGTAAGAGGAGCTGTGGAAACAAAAAGGGTGAAGACCGACATATCAGTTATCACAGGTACTCTGAAACTCAATCTTAGCTTCTTTTCTTTCATTTAGTATGACTTCATGAGAAATAGAGATCCTAGAGGTAGATTTAGGAGAAATATAAAACCACAAAAAGAAGAAGAAACCTCCACCCAAAAAGCAATAGAAACTGAGACTGAAATTATGGCTGAGGAAACCGTAGAACAAAACATAGAACCAGGAAACACCATACATCAGCAAACTCAAAATCTTGGTGATCCAGCCCTGGATGACACAGTTGATCCAAAGAAAATACAAGCTCTTCTCAGGAACCCTAACTCTATAGTTTCATAGATAACAACTACAACTGTGAGATCAAAGGCCATAGGATCCTCAAAAGGACCAATAGGATATAACACCTCTGATATAAAGAATCCAGAAAGGTGGGATTTCACACCCTCACCAAAGAAAGATCGGATTGTATATACAATTCTTGGTAATCCTTTTACCATGGGAGATAGAGGGAGAGACTTACATGGGGAATTTCATATTGAAAATGAAGGTGAAGAACAAGCAGAGAATGAGTTACCACAAGAAACCACCTTTGGATTTCCTATTTTGGACTTAGTCCAGAATGTCAACATGAAAAATATCCCACTTTCAGCACTACCAACCTTCCATGGGAAAAATAGTGAGGACCCAGATGTCTTTCTTTTTGAGTTTGACATCCTGTGCAGGAGTTATAACTATCTCCAGGATGCACATAAACTGAAATTATTTCCTGGCACCCTGAAAGATTCTGCATTACGTTGATTCATGAGTTTAGGAGAATACAGCATTAGATCTTGGGAAGATATGAAGGCAAAATTTTTAAAGAAGTACCAGGACTATTGCAGAACCAAGGATTCTCGGAATGACATCCTCAAAATGCAACAGCAAGATGAAGAAAGCCTTGAGGATTTTCTAGAAAGATTTACCTATACCCTTCAAAAATCTAAATATAATGATCTCCAAGATGAAGCAATCAAGACTCTTTTCTTAAAAGGAGTTTTGGAGGAATATATTGATACCCTCAATTTAATGGCTTCAGGAGACATTTATCAAAAAAACTTTGAAGCAATTAGTGAACTCTGTAGAACTTACTCAAGAAGTAAAGG
>ML785451.1:94674-105523 GCA_009831015.1 Picea engelmannii
AGAAGCAGTTTTGGACCAGAGGGAGCATCGCCTGCGTCAGCGAACCATCAAGGAAGTGCTCGTACAGTGGAAAGATATGACTCCAGCAGATGCCACTTGGGAACCAGCTACCATTCTGCAGCAGTTTCCACATCTCAAGCCTTAAGGACAAGGCTATTTTTAAGGGGGCGGACATGTTAAGGTCCTAACCCGCACATAGGTAGATCAATGTATTTGGATGTAATAAAGGTCAATATTAATAAGACCTTTCAATAAAATAGAATAAGGTGGATGTAATAAGACCTAATAGAAGCTTCCGCTTCTAGAAGGATCTTCCTCTAGATGCTTCTTTTTAGTATAAATAGGAGTCAAGGGTATGAGAACCCTAGCTTGGATATTATTGTAACAGAGCGTTGCTTGATTGGAGGTTGCCCCCTCGAAGAGGCCTGTGAACATTGTTATCTGAATCAAGTGCTATTTCTGTTCAAGTGCTATTTCCGTTGCTATTTTGTATATCATTTCTATGTATTGTGAAGATTATGCTAGATATTTTACTGTTATTCTGTTATTTCTAGCATTTCGTTTCTGTACTACATATTTTATATATTTGGTATCTTGCAGTGTTCAACGTGGACCTCATTCGACCTTATTTCTCACCATTATTGGACACCTCAGACGTAGTAGAATAGATGACACCAATAGAGCTCAACCCCGACTGCATACAACATGCATCCAATGATCATATTGTGGACACACAGATCAATTTCACTCGACAACAAAGGATCCAGCTTTATCGAGTCATCAAAGTAGGGCAGCTCCTGCACCAAGGCAAGTGGCTCACCTGAGGCCAAATTCAACAGAAATTTCCTCATCTAATGGGGGAACTCAACGCAATGGAGACCATTTATTCCTAAGGAGGGAGGATTGATCTAGGTGGATATCATTGGCCACCCACCTTTTCCAGCTGGCTCAAAACAACTTTCTAGCAATTTTGATAATTTACTATTTTTAGCAGTTTTTCGGGTCCTGAACTTCCGGAGCCGTTTTGAGGCTCTAAACGATGTTTTTTTGGCTATGTTGCGGTCAAAAAGTTTCATCATTGAATTTTGTGCAAATGTTGTATTCCTTGGATAGATCTTTCCAATGGGCTATCATACGCCTAAAACGGAGATCGTATGCAAACGTTACGACCCCGGGAAGTTGATGTACTGACTTACCCAAACGGGGACCACATGACTTTTGGCACTTCATCTCCTAGGGTTAGGTTTTTGGATGTTTAGGAAAATATTGTCTATTGTAAAAAGGCCTGGAGAGCCTCATTGTAATCATCTTCTTGCGAATGAGCGCATCCGTCACATCTCTTCTCAGAGATAAGCCGCCACCATTCCAGCAAGCTTGTTTCCGCTACATTTTACAGTTTCCAACTTATTTCTTTATTGAATAGAAAACCAGTTTTACTGTATCTCTGTTATTTTGTGTTAAGCACCTGTTAATAATCTATATTCATTTCATTCTGCTCATAAAATCCAGATCACTATGCCAACCATAGTATGGAGAAGGAGAGAGATTCCAAACAATGAATATTTTCGAATAGCATTAACCACTGAAGAATGTAAAGAAGAAGATGAATGGTACATAGACAGTGGATGTTCTTCATAGATGACCGGGAATCAAGACAAATTCATCAGTTTGAAGAGAAAGGGTGGCAATGTTGCATTTGGAGATGACTCATCTACCAAAATACTTGGAGAAGGTGTAGTAGAACTTGGAAGAAAAAATGTAAAAGCAAAGAATGTCCTATTGGTTGAAGACTTGAAGAATAATCTACTCAGTGTTAGTAAAATGTATGATCAAGGATACACTCTTATGTTTGACTCTCGAAAATGTAAAATCAGAGAAAATAACTCAGGAAGATTGGTTGCAACTACAACAAGAAGACCGAACAACATATACATCCTAGACATGGAGAAGAGAGAGAAGACAGAAGCCACAAAAAATGATTCCAAGGAAGAAAAAATCCCAAACACCAAAAATAAGGATGAAGTATTATTGAATGCCACATATTCAGGGGGAGCAGCCCCAAAGAAGAAGGTTACCTTTTTCCATTAAACTCAGGGGGAGAATCCCTACCCTTTACCATTGATGTCAAAGGGGGAGAGAAATTGGGATCATGATGATAGGGGGAGCATGAGTGTTTCCATCAATGACAAAGGGGGATATTGTTGGAAGATTCGTTGTTGTCATTCATGTCAACCCTAGTCATGGGTTTTGGACCACAAGATTGATGAAGGTATTTGGACATGAAGGAAAATTCACATGTAGATACAATACCCATGGATGGATAGTATACATCATGTTGTTTCCGATGGTATGTGGCACATCACATGGATCCTCATGGTTGAGGAGAAATGAATTTTTGAAGATCACAAAGTGAATTGAAGAAGGAAGTACATGTAGGCCCTGAAGATAATTAAAGAAACTAATTACAAAATAAGAAAGTGTCAGGTCAGCCCTAATGTTAAAAGGAAGTGACATAAATGGTATAAATAAATATCGTTATACATTCATTTGATACACAAGTCGAATTTCAGAGGAAATAAGAAGTAAAGAAGGCCAGATTTCAAGGGAGGAGGAAGTCTTTTGGTGATGTGTTCTAACGTATGTTATTTTCAGGTCATCTTACCATTTTCTCTATAACTTTTTTTCTAGAACAATTCAGATGGTCAAATTGCTATGGTATTGCGAAGACATATCAAGGTACCTGTGGTAAAAGTTTCATCTCTTTATTCTCTACAATTATGGAGATACAATCTGTGGAAGATAGGGTTTTTTACGAGTCCTAAAGCTAGTCAATAAACAGGTGTTCCAAGTAAAACAGTCATAACTTCTTCATAGAGAATCCAGCTTAAGTGGGACAAATTGCATTGGAAATAATACAGACTTTTATTTCTTGTGTGTGAGTTTCTGAATCAGATGTTAAATATTGAGCACGAGGCATTCTGTAAAACTTTGGTCTCCTGAATAAACCAGAATTGAACAAGGTCTACCATTCACTCTATAACTTATTTTTGGGGAGGATTCAAGGAGTGAAACTTGGAGAAGTTTCAGAGAATAAATTGAGTAATATTATCTATAGGATCAAAGTATTCCAATAATTGAAGAATTGCAGAAATTGAATAATTCTCAGGAAGCATTATCAGGTTCTATGTGATGGTTGGTTGATGGTGATGATTTAATGTGAAGTTTTATTATCTCTCATATATTCTTGGGTGGAAGGAAGGGGCAAGGATGGAGAGTTCAACTCTCTCATGATATTTTAGGATTGTATCTTCCTCTTGTATTTTTATCCCTCCCTTTACATTTGGAAGTTGTAGCTACCTTTGGAATTCATTACTTCCCTTAAACAATAACTATTGATTATTTCTCATATATTGTGCATGGTGTATTATGGTGTATTGGTGTAACCCTTATACTATTGTTCATTTGTCATTGGATATAATTAAATGGTTTAAGTATAAGTTAAAAGGGTTCTAAATTGTACTTGATACTGATTCACCCCCCTCTCAGTATCAACAATGACCCCGTCATTCAATAAAACATGACCAATATCACTAGCAAGATTGCAGAAAAAATCAAACAGATAGAAAAGAATACTCAACATGAGAATTTTATGATGAATAAAATTTTAAGCTCATCAATTGGACCTCGAATGAAGGAAGCCATAGAAAAATATAAAGTACAAAAATAGCAGGTCAATGAAATAAAAAATATGCTCCACCAGATTGAAATAAGGGGAGCACAGAGGAAAAATATACATGAACGTGTGAACATTGTGGTAACTACAGAAAAGGTCACAAAGAACTGGTCATAGTTAGAATCATCGACCTGCCAAAAGGAGAGTGACCAACCTACTAATCGATTTGACAAGAGAATCACCACCACTTGAGTCAATAACCATCATCAAGGAACGTCTTACAAAGAAGAAGAAGAGACAACTTGTAATTGTTGAGTCGTCAAAAGAAACTCAGTCAGAACAACCATCTATATTGGTCGATGAGGAGATTAATATCGACCGTCTAGAGAAACCTAAGTCGGTACAAGGAATATCAATATAGTTTTCTTAGCCAATAAAAATTGCACAAAAACATGAGTCATTCGATCACATACCAGTTCAGTCGGTCCACCCATTTGAAGATATACATTAGCCAGTCCATCTTCAAGAATTCAACCTCTAGGAAATCAACAACCATGATGTTAACATTCCTGAGTTAGGACTAGTAGATATTATGACCAAAATACCCACAAAGGTAGGAGAAAAACAACATGAACACGGAGAGGAAGACTTCCAAGAAAATGTTGCAACTAAGGATATAGTATTGGGTCAGACATGGGCTCAATGACCTTCCTTGTAGAAAGAAACAATGTAAGCACATCAACAGGAAACAATAGTAAAGGAGCCAATCATTCAGACTCAATTACCTGCAACACAAGTTGAAGAGAAAGATGTGGGGACAACAACAACTTCAAGAAAAAGTAAGAAATAGAAATATGCATAAATTACCTTTAAAGTGACCCGGTCATCCAGCCTATCTAGGCCAGTTATCAAAAACACACTCGACCTGACTTCAATTTTCGACCAACAACTTTTCAATTTACATAAATTCATTACAAAAAATCAACAAAGAGGTGGAAGAAAGTTCTCAAAGAAGGAAGTTGAGTTTCAAAAATAAAGGAGGACCAAAATAAAATGTTATAGGAATGCAGATAAATGGCCATCAAGCATTTAGGAAGAGAGAAACTACCATAAATAGAAGATTGATCACAACTAATACAAAAAAAAAACAAGTCAAACTTCTCCAAAAAGAAAAGGAAGAGACACAAGAAAAATACCACCAAGAAAGGGTTGTTAATAAAATAATCCAAGAGAAGAAAACCATCATCATGGTGAAAAAATACAACAATCTTAAAAGACTCGAAAAAAATGTGGAAGATGTCACCAAGAAGGCTACAATGCTAAATTCAGTGATAAGCGACTGACCAAATCAATTTGCAAATGCATTTATCAAGGGAATATTACAAAGGGTTGTGGTTGAAAACATAGAAAATACCATAAATAAGATGATTGAAATTAAGATCAAAGAGGCTCTCACAAGCTAGTTAGCAAAATAAAAAGCAGTAGAGTCACAACTCTCACAACAAGAACAATAGTGGTAGAAGGAAGGGACCAAAGTACATTTGGAAAACGATGGTGTAGTAATCCACCTCATGCAACTCATAGAAAATATTCAAGAGATGGAACAACAGATTGATCCATAATCGATCGCGATCCAACAAGCAGAAATAACAGCAAAAGTAAATTTTCTTGGAAATATCAAGACACTAGGCCTCGAAGCACACCAGTCGATTAATGCATGGTAGGAATTCACCCAACATGTGCAACATTCATCTCCTAGCATCCTATAGACTTCCTTTGAAGCCAGTATAGAAAGAAAAACAAGGATGTAGTCGACTCGACTAGTGGCAACGATCCTGGCGTAGGAGGAAAGTCGAATATGGCTCCATAATCCTATCAAACATCAGAATATTTTGGCTATATTTCCTCTTCTTTATCTGTTTCTATCATTTCTATTTGTAAACAATAAATGTAAAAGAAATTTTTATTTTACTCCTCTCTTTCTCGATACGAGCAAGGAATTGAGGTGGGGGGAGTCATTGTAAGGGATAGTCAACTCTATTGACTAGACCCAATAGTCGATTAAGAGTCAGTCGAATATCAAAGTAGGAAGTATAAGTAGGTCGAGATTTATATTAACCAACTTGTAACATCCCTCTCTTGTGCACTGAGCGAACTTATTCTTTGAGGACACTTGCTCGCAAGTGATCCAGAGTTGAGGACACTTGACTGACTTAGCTTGTGGGAGTTGGGATACCTAGCTTGGTGAGGAGTGGTAGCTTAGCCTTGCAAGGCGAGCTGGGAGCTGGTTGATTCTCTGGTTAGCATGTGTGGCCCCTTTGTAGCTCAGGGGGATAAGGGGGAATAATAGTACCCCTAGCATTGATTGGGAGGTGTCAGTGAAGTCTCGTCGGTCGACAAGCGGGAGTTGCATGGAGCACGTGGGACGTCAACTCAGAGTGGGCGATCAGGAAATGGTAGGCTTTCTAAATTTTTGTATGGTAGATTGTTGTAGGATTTGTGCTTTGGATTTGCATGTTTATTTGGGTAAGTAAATTAATTGTCTAGATGGATGACTAAAATTTTTCATAGCATAGCTCGATGATTGATTGACTCCCACGACCTTCGTTTCCCTGCATGTCTTGACCGCCCTATGGTGTATTGATTGTGACCATTGTGATTGTTTTTCCTTTCATCCCTATCTCATCATTCCTCACCTGATAAGTCATCCAGGAGCCTAATCTACGGTCGTCGCTTCGACGTTAATAGACCTATGGATCTCAACGCCCTACTTTTTTGTGCGAGGATGATGAGAGAAGGACGTTCCTGTCAGTTGTCTACCTCTTATGGTTGTCCTTGGATGATGGTTTGCCTTGCACCTTGATGCGATTATCTAACTCTGTCGATTTGATTGCTAGCGAAGTTTCTATTCATCCTTGGCTTGTTTTTTAGCTCGTCGTTATCTCATGTTTACTCCATTTTTATATTTTGATGGATCAATTTTAACCCAGCGTTTTGTTTTGGATAAATTTTAAATCGTCGTTGTATTGGTATCATAGCAATGCAAAAACAATTTATTTTCCCTGTCTGCGTCTTCATAATTTGTATACTGGAAATGAAAACGTTATGTTATTCATGTCTGTAAATTTTTGTTTGGCCTGTGATTTTTTTTTATGTTTTTAATTCATTGAAAATCAATTTATCGATCCCTGTCTACATTCTTTTTTGGGGTTGTGATTTCTTTTTCTCATACCTTAATTAAAAAGAAAAAAAAAAACAATTATTTTATCTCTGTCTGCGTTTGTTGGGTACCCCCGGCGAAGAAAAAGATCGAAACCCTTAACCCTGGCTGCGATTGAACCGTGTGTTGATTGATTTAACCCTTCTCTATGTTTGCAATGTGTAATGACTCTATAAGGATGGGGTCTATGTTCTGCACTATGTAATGAATGTAAGGGTATGGTGTAATGTCTGTAAACGTTTTTCTTTGAGTTTGTTGTTTAAAGATTTTGTTTTTGCCCTTGATGAACACTGAGTTTTGCATTAACATTTTATTGCGACTTGATTCTTGTTAATGCCCATGCTTGCAAGTGATTGAATGCCCACAGTTTCCAATCAAAATCATGAATGTGTTCTTCTGTTACTGACCACAATTTTGCTCGTTGAAAGTTGGCTGAAATGTTGATTGAATGCCCACGGTTCCAGTTAAAATCGTGACTGTGCTTTTCTTCTTTAAAGACCACGAATTTCCCCACCCAGGATGACTGTGTTTGTTGTTTAAAGTTAAATTTTTTCCAAATAAATTGATGTTGCATATTTCTTGTGAATGCCCATGAATTGAGGTTAAGACGCGTGACTAATTTGTTGTTTAAAATGCCCACGAATTTCCTCTAATAGATTTACTAAATTTGATGTTACTCGCCCATGAATTTTGTGGTTAAAACTGATGTCTGAGTTTTTCTGTTGATTGACCACGTCTTGCCATCAAATTGGAATGCGTTGCTGGGACTGGGCACGATTTTCCACCACTGTGTACTGCGTGTTAATGAGGTGTGGTACAACTATTTATTGCCTTGAAAATCGCCCTGATTATTCTTAATGATTTATTCATTGTTATTGTTACGGTTATATCAATTGCCTTGTTACTGATATATTGATTGCCTTATTACTGTTATATTGATTTTTACTGTTACAATAATTGCCTTGTTACAGCTTTGCTAATTGTTATGTTAATTAAAACGTTAATCGTGTTGTCATTGTTATATTACTTGTTATGATAATAGTTGTAAATCGCCTAGTTATTGTTGATACTGAGAGGGGGGTGAATCAGTATCAAGTACAATTTAAAAACCTTTTTCAACTTATACTTAAACCATTCACTTATATCCAATGAGAAATGAACAATAGTATAAGATTTACACCAATACACCACAATACACTATGCACAATATATGAGAAATAATCAATAGTTTTTGTTCAAGGGAGGTAATGACTTACAAAGGTAGCTATAGCTTCCAAATGTAGAGGGAGGGATAAATCTCTAAGAGGAATATACAATCCTCCAATATCAAGAGAGATTTTAACTCTCCATCCTTGCCCTTTCCTTCCACCCAAGAATATATGAGAGATAATAAAACTTTACATTAAATCATCACCATCAACCAATCATCACATAGAACCTGATAATGATTCCTGAGACTTCTTCAATTTATGAAATTGTTCAATTCTTGGAGTACTCTGATCCTTCAGATAATATTACTCAATGTTTTCTTTGAAACTCCTCCAATTTTCACTTCTTGAATCCTCCCCAAAAAGAGGTTATAGAAAGAATGGTAGACTTTATTCAATTCTGGTCTATTCAGAAGACCCAATTTGTACAGCATGCCCCGCGCTCAATATTTAACATCTGATTCTAAAAATCATACAAAAGAAACTAAAATTTGTACTATTTCCAATGGAAGTGGTCCCACTTCATTTTCATTTTGTATGAAGAAGTTATGACTGTTTTACCTAGAACACTTGTTTATTGACTAGCTTCAGGACTGGTCACAAACCCTATCTTCCATAGAGTGTATCTCCATAATTATATCGAATCAAGAGATAAAATTTTCACCATAGGTACCTTGATATGTCTTCTCAATACCATAGCGATTTCACCATCTGAATAGTTCTAGAAAAAAATTTATAGAAAAAATGGTAAGATGACCTGAAAATAACATACCTTAGAACACATCACCAAAAGACTTCATTCTCCTTTGAAATCTGGCCTTCTTTTACTTCTTATTTCCTCTGAAATTCGACTTGTATCAAATGAATGTATAATGATGTTTATTTATACCATTTATGTCACTTCCTTTTAACATTAGAGCCAACCTGACACTTTCTTATTTTGTAATTCTTTTCTTTAAATATCTTCAGTGCCTACATGTACTTCCTTCTTCAATTCACTTTGTCATCTTCAAAAATTCATTTCTCCTCAACCATGAGGATCCACGTGATGTGCCACATACCACCAGAAAAAGAATGATGTATATTATCCATTCATGGGTGTTGTATATGCATGTGCATTTTCCTTCATGTCCAAATACCTTTAGCAATCTTGCGGTCCAAAACCCATGACTAGGGTTGACATCAATGACAACAACCAATCTTCCAACAATCTCCCCCTTTGTCATTGATGGAAACACTCATGATCCACTTATCATCATGATCCCAATTTCTCTCCCCCTTCGACATCAATGGAAAAGGGTATGGCTTCTCCCCTTGAGTTTAATGGCAAAAGGTAACCTTCTTCTTTGGGGCTGCTCCCCCTAAATATGTGGCACTCAATAATAATTCATCCTTATTTTTGGTCTTTGGGACTTTTTCTTCCTTGGAATCATTTTGTGTGGCTTTTTTTTTCTCTCTCTTCTTCATGTCTAGGATGTATATGTTGTT
Source organism: Picea engelmannii (assembly GCA_009831015.1). Lineage (NCBI taxonomy): Eukaryota > Viridiplantae > Streptophyta > Pinopsida > Pinales > Pinaceae > Picea > Picea engelmannii. The sequence continues at coordinate 104,264 of ML785451.1, forward strand.
CGGTCTTCTTGTTGCAGGTGCAACCAATCTTCCTGAGTTATTTTCTCTGATTTTACATTTTCGGGAGTCAAACGTAAGAATGTATCCTTGATCACATATTTTGCTGACACTGAGGAGATTATGCTTCAGATCTTCAACCAGTAGAACTTTTCCTGCTTTTACATTTTCACTTCCAAGCTTTACAGTTCCTTTTCCAAGTATTTTGGTAGATGAGTCATCTCCAAATGCAACATTTCCACCTCTTTTCTTCAAGATGACAAATTTGCTTTGACCTTCGGTCATACGAGATGAGCACCCACTATCTATGAACCATTCATCTTCTTCTTTTCATTCTTTAGCAAGTAAAGCTATTCGACAATTTTCATTTTGTGGAATTTCTTTCCTTTTCCATGTTGTGGTTGGTATGCAGACATTTGACATACGATTATCTTCCTTCATCCCTCTGCAATATTGTGCTTTGTGACCAATATTATTTCACTTGTAACATACAATATTTTCATCCATTAATGGGTCAAATGGATTATAATTTATGTTGACAGGTCTACGAACATTTCTATATCTACTATTTTCACCATTCATGTAGCTTGCATAGTTATTCCTTTCATTGATTCTACAATTGATTACCTTGTGTCCAAAATTTCCATAAGTATAACAATGTCCAAGAAAGAAATTTTGATACCTGGGCATAAGTGATATTCTTTGTGGTGTGGTCCATCTAGGTTCATGATCTATTCTTCTGTAGTTTCCTTCATAATGATTTCTTTCATACTTGGTGGGAGAGGATCTTCTTGATGTTTCATTCCTTTTGAATTCTAGTTTTCTATCTTGTTGTTCAACTTGTTCTGGAGTGTTGGTTTCAACATTTTCAACTTCCTTCTCTTGTTTTGTTGTCTTCAAACTGTCATTGTATCCTAGTCATGTCTTTTTGTTTGGAGATCTTTGACTACTAAGGATCTCATCTAATTTTTTGGTTCTTTTTTCGAACTTATTCAACTTTTTTATTGTCAATAGTAGCTCCTCTTTTGTGTGATCCAATTCTTCTTTCAATTTCTCATATACTTCTAATTGTTCCTTCAAGCTATTAATGGTGTTTTCAATCTTGTAATTCTCTTCTTCACAACTACTCAATTCACCTTTTAGTATTATGTTTGTGTTTCTAAGCTTGCTATTTTCAGTTTCAACAAGCTTCAACTTTTCAAGATTCTCATCTTCTTGTTCACTCTCTACATTGTCTTTGTATCCCCAAAAGGAATCAAGGTT
>ML785451.1:113596-138123 GCA_009831015.1 Picea engelmannii
GGCTACGTCCACCAGAGAAATTGCCAGGTCCTTCCTTTATTATTATCTAGCAAATGAAGGGATACAACCTACAGCAAAACCCGTTGTAACTTCCTCTTCTTTCTCTCACAGTATCCTCTCTCAGAATACAATATTCACCATCAATCATAGCCGCGATACATTTCCCTCACAAAAGAGGGTTGCCTTCTAGGGAAAAAAAACCTAATATAATCTCTACCGTTAGATCTACGACCTTATAATGAACGGTCCAGATTTACAATGAAATTACAATATACTTTTATAAGGCAATTTTTTCTTCAGGGGCTTCACCCCCAAACCCCCGCTGGGGGCCCGCTTGCCCCCAGACCCCCCAGCCGGGGGGATGGACCCCCCGGACCCCGCAGAGGGGGTACCCCCCCTCTACACTCCCCCGCGTGGAAGAGTGTACATACTTCTGGGGTGTAAATACTTCATGGGGTATAAACACGGCTGAAAGCAAGGACCTCTAAATCAGGAAGATAATCAGGCTCCACAACCAACAATTCTGATGCTATTTTTCCCGGTTTCCCTTGTGTCTGTGCGTGGTGGCGTAGTTGCATGTTTCTTGGTTTGCGTGCTTCTATTCATCATCTGTGGTGTGGTAAAACTTTTTTCGTCGTTTCCTTCTTGCCCCTTAATCCTTAAAAACAAAAAACAAAAATTGGCTTCGCCCATGGCCTTAACGTTGGGGTTGTTACATATGGTATTGGAGCGAGGTTCAACCCATGACTTGGGATCGCTACGGATTTCATTGATATGATCGATTATAATTCTAGTAATTGAGTTGACTTGTATTCATGTAGGTAATCATGGTTAGAGGATGTCGTGAAGGTAGACAATGGGGTGCTAGGGGAGGAGGCATGATGCCTCCAGTAGCATCCACACCTGAGGGGTCTAACCCCTAGGGAGACGAACAAGTTGTCGGGAAGGAGTAGACAACAGTGGGTGATGTGGTTGGTATGATGAGGTCTTTTCAATGGATGTCTGAGGTAATGATCAATTGTTTGGACAGAGATGAGGGTAGGGCATCGACACCCCCTGAGGGTCCACCACGTGCTCTGTTTGGTGTTGGTAGCATTCACTGTGAACTCAAGAAGGTCAAATTTCTTGAGTTCATTGGTGCCCCGGATGGCACAGCCACCGAGGCATGGTTGGAGAATATGGCGATGTGCTTTGCACTTCACGATTATACCTCCAACATGAAGGTCTGCATGATGGTCTTTCAATCGAAGGGGAAGTCTCTTCTATGGTGGAAGACACTCCTACCACAACTAAACATGGTCGTTGAATATGTGTCATGAGAATTGTTCGAGGAATGGTTCCAAGAGAGGTACCTATAAGAGGAATTCATTAAGTGTCATCTCAATGAGTTCAATGCCTTACGATAGGGTGGTTTTATGGTGCCCGAGTACGAGGCCCATTTTATGGAGATTCTCTGGTATGCTCCACATCTTAACACTGAGAAACTTAAGGTCAACAGTTTCATGTTCATCCTTAACGCCAGCAGACATTCAAAGGTTAGGATTTTGATGCCTTAAACCTTCCATGATGTCGTCCAGAAGGCCCTCATAGTAGAGGAGGAGCTTATCAGCAGGGGTCAGACCATGATTCTAGAGAGACCAGCAGGGTAGGTGTCATCTGGTGCACAGCAGCATCAAACACCAGCGAGACATATGCCAGGATATCTTGGCTTCGAGAGGGGATCCACCTTCACTACATCTCGGCGACTGATGCCTCAGAAGTGGACACCTTATCGGGGACCACAACATCAGTAGTAGAGTCGACCACAACAATAACAGTTTAGGCCTGTTCATCAAAACAAACCAGGATTTTAGGTCGTTGGGCCGTCATCTTCTACTTCAAGTATGAGGACTACTAGGCCGAAGAAGGGGTGTTGGACATGTGGGGAGCCACACTACCAACACAACTTCCCTGTGTAGAGGACTAGAGCATCTGGATCAGCCGGACCCATTACTGTGGGATATTTGGGAAAGGCCCATCGGATTCATGCAGTGGTAAATAACCACAAGGAAGATCATCAGTCGACTATGCATGGTTGAGCGTCGTATGTTGAATTGGGTGCATGTGTTGGTTCGTGCGCCTTGAGGATCTAGTCTTGTTCGTCAACATCTTTATGTTGGGAAGGGGGAGTTTCCCCTTATCTTGTAGGCATGTCTTGTTGTGTCGGGTGGTTAGTCATTTCTCCTGGTTATTCTGTGCCTGTCGACCACAACAATAACAGTTTAGGCCTATTCATTAGTTCCTGTTATTTTCATGCGAAAGAAGGATGGGTCGTGGAGGCTCTGCATTGACTACCATCAATTGAAGAAGGCAATGATCAAGAATCAATATACATTGCTGAGGATTGATGATCTATTCGATCAAATGAAGTGCGCAATGGTATTCTCAAAGATAGACTTGAGATTAGGATACCACCAGTTACGAATTAAGGAGGATGACATCCATAAGACCGCCTTTAAGATGAGGTTTGGACATTACAAGTTTACTATTTTACCATTTGGACTGACAAATTCCCCAGGGGTATTCATGAGTTTGATGAACGGGGTGTTCCGCGAGTAGTTGGACAAGTTCGTCCAAGTATTAGTTGACGATATTTTGATTTACTTTCGGACGATGAAGGAGCATGACGAGCACTTGCGCTTGGTACTACAGTGTTTGTGAGAGCAAAAATTGTATGGGAGGTTGTCCAAATGCTCATTTTATCAATCAAGGATTCACTACTTGGGGAATGTCATCTCTGGAGAAGGTATCATCATGGATCCAACAAAGGTCGAGGCTATTATGGAATGGCCTGCACCGACGAATGTCTCGGAAGTGCGTAGCTTCATGGGTTTAGTAGGATACTATCGATGGTTCATCGAGGGATTTTATAAGATATCAAATGCGATCACGAAATTGCAGAAGAAAAGAAATAAGTTTGTTTGGACCAATAAATGCGCGGAATCATTTAGGAGGCTCAAGGAGTTGTTGACAACAATACTAATACTAAAGGTCCCTGACATGGACACGTACTTCTTGGTATATGCACTTATGCATCCAAGGAAGGCTTAGGTGGATTCTTGATCCAAGATGGATGCGTGATCACTTACATCTAAAGGAAACTGAGAAGGCATGAGGAGAAATATGTGACGCATGATTTGGAGTTGTCATCCATCGTTTATGCCTTGAAGGTTTGGAGACACTACCTTGTTGGAAGAAAATTTGAACTAAAGACAGAACACTGTGGACTACAATACATCTTTACGCAAAGCGACCTAAACGTGCGACAACAACATTGGTTTGAATTGCTTAGTGAGTATGACTTTGAGATTACTTACATAAAAGGAACAGTGAACCGAGTGGCAGATGCTTTGAGTCGGAGACCACGCATATTTTCTGTGTTTCCTCTTTAGATGAATCTGTGTGAAAAGATTCTAACTTTATAGCATGATGATGACTTGTACAAAGAGGTCGAGGGTTTTATCGGACAAAACACAATGATGGTACCAAGATTTGAAGGATTTTCATTTGATGACGATGGTTTATTGAGGTTTAAAAATCAGATTTTCGTACCACTAAACGACGAGTTGAGGAGCTTGATCCTAAGCGAGACTCATAGAGCACTTTACATGGCTCATCCGGGAGTCATGAATATGAGGGCAAACCTTAAGCCATTATTCTTCTATAAGGGAATGAAGGAAGACATAGTCAACTATGTGGCCACATGTCTAGAATTTCAACAGGTAAAGGCTGAACATAGACACCCAGCAGGATTACTACAACCACACACTATTTCGGAATCGAAATGGGAGGTTATTTTGATGGATTTTATTGTGAGATTGCCACTGACGGCAAGGAGACACGACTTGATTTTCATAGTATTAGACACTTTGACAAAGAGTGCTCACTTTATTCCTGTGAGTACGACTTATCAGGCACCCGACATAGCTAGAGTTTTCATGAGTGATATTGTGAGGTTGCATGGCATACCTAAGAGGATTATATCTAATCATGGATCAATGTTTACTGGACGATTTTGGACGAGTTTCCAAGAGGCCCTGGGAACCCAACTTAACGTCAGTATGGCGTATCACCCGGAGACGGATGGGAAGACTGAACGAATGAACCAAACCTTGGAGGACATGTTGCGCATGTACGTGATAGACCAACAAAAGTGTTGGGAAGAATTCTTACCACTAGTGGAATTCACATATAACAACAGTTACCAAGGCACCATTAAGATGGCGCCTTTCGAGTTTCTTTATAGGTGACCATGTCAGACGCCTTTGAGTTGGGATCATCTTGAGGATAGGGCCCTGGTGGGACTAAAAGCAATCCAAGAAATGGAAGAGAAAATGAAAACAATAAGACAAAGGATTAAACAAGTGCAGGATCGACAGAAGAGTTATGCCAATGCGCACCATGTCGACCGTAGTTAAGAGGTCGGTGATCGAGTCTTCTTGCGGGTGAAACCACATAAGAGTTCAATCAAGTTTGGAAAGGGAGATAAACTCTCTCCTAGGTTCATGGGACCTTTCGAGGTTATGGAGAGAAAGGGGCCTGTGGCCTATCGACTAGCCTTGCCCGATTCTTTGAGGCGTATGCACAATGTTTTTCATGTATCTGTTTTGAGACATTATATTAGTGATCCTACACATGTTATTGACATGAGTTCCTTATAGGTATCGGATGAGGGGGTGCTCATGGCTGAGATGATCCACATCTTGGATCATTGCATTCGCCATCTACGACGTCAAACGATAGATAAGGTCAAGGTCTAATGGGACAACAATAGTCCGCACTGAGGGACCTGGGAGGATGCATATGGTATGCGCCAACAGTTTCCATTTTTGTTTGATAGATAGACTTATGATACTGTGATACACTTTATTTCGGCATTTTTACTATGAAACTTCGGGACAAAGTTTAGATCAAGAGGGGGTGTATGTAACGTCCCGCTCTTGCACACTGAGCGAACTTATTCTTTGAGGACACTTGCTCGCAAGTGATCCAGATTTTATGTTATTAAAACATTGATTTTGATTATGAGGCATTATGGGTTGATGACTTGTTGTTTTACTGCATTGACATAGACAGGTGCTATTGACTCGGTTTTACTAAGTGTGCAGGATCTTGGACCTCAAGGATGCAGAGGCATCGATGGAACCCCTTGGAATTTGGATCGAGTCGGGGAGTGTACCATTGGGGTTTGATTGTTTTATAGGTGATATTAGTGCATCTGATTAGATGATATGATATGGATATATTCTGACATGATTTGTTGATGATGCAGGTTGATGATAGCTTGCCGACCAGACTCACATGTAGAGTAAAGGGGTCACACACGACTACCAGAGAAGTTGAGGGAGAGGTGTGGACAACAACCCTACCATAGCCTACTAGAACTCCTACCGTGGCTTGAACTGTAGGTTAACGTTTACCTAGTTCGAGAGGACCCACGATGTCGTGAGGGCAGACTGTGATAGTTTCTCATGATGATTCTAAGGGGCCTGCAATAAGGCGGGGGCCTTATTCCTTAGAGGCCCTTATTCTCCCACAATTTCACCTAGCGGAGTATTGAATCCAAGGGTTTTTGATGTATACCAAGTCAGTCAAGAGGTGAGTGGAACCCTTGGAGCACGTGGTGCGTCCTGAAGGGAACGTCGCGCAAGAAAAATGGAAAGAGTCGAGTGGCACCCTTGGAGCACCTACCGCATCCTTAAGGGCACATCGTGTTATTAATAATAAATGAATGAACCCAGATGGCCTTAGGACTAATAACGTGATAAGAAATTTTTAAAACAAATTCCCTCATAAAATGTCGCCTACGAAAATTAAAGTCTAGGTCTAATTTACTAATGGCAGAATTTTCTCTATCCTTTTTAAAAAAAAAAAAAGGGAAAAAGAATATATATATATATATATATATATTTATAAAAATAAAATAAAAATTATTAATTAATTAATTATTTTATTATATTACGATAATTAAAAGTTAATTTCTACACCTACCTAATTGAGTTTTAAATGAAAAGGGGAAAGAGGGAAATCTAGAATAATTAGGAAACTAGGAAAAGAGGGAAATATAAAACGAAAAGGGAAACACAAGGAAAAAAGAAGAAGTCAAACTTAGTAAGGTATCTATCGTTTAAGAACTTTCTAATTTGAACTGAACTAGCAAATTAATAATGGGGAAAGTCATTAAAACCTGTAAGATAATTTGGGGACACCTAGGAGTGATTCTAGGAGTGACTCTAGGTCGGTGAGGGAAATAAGGGAAATTGATTTATGGAGGAATGAAGGGGATGGGTGACACTTGTATAGGGAGGAATTTTAGGAATTAATTTTAAAAGATTTAGTTAAATGATATTTTAGGAAAGTAAAGGACTTCGAAACTCTATATAATGAAGGGAGGAGAAGGATGAAGGATCTTTTTTTCTGTTTGTGTAACATTACGCTACAGAAATTTCTACTTGACTTACTTAGCTTGTGGGATTTGGGATACCCAACTCGGTGAGGAGTGGTAGCTCGGCCTTGCGAGGTGAGCTAGGAGCTGGTTGATCCTTTGGTTAGTGTGTGTGGCCCCTTTGCAGCTCGGGGGAATAAGGGGGAAGAAGAGTACCCCTAGCATTGGTTGGGAGGTACTGGTGAAGTCTCGTCACTCGACAAGCGGGAGTTGCACGAAGCATGCGGGACGTCAACTCAGAGCGGGCGATCAGGAAATGGTATGCTTTCTTCATTTTTGTATGGTAGATTGTTGTAGGATTTATGCTTTGGATCTGCATGTTTATTTGGGTAATTAAACTAATTGTCTATATGGATGACTGAAATTTCTCATAGCCTAGCTCGATGACTGATTGACTCCCATGGCCTTCGTTTCCCCAAATGTCTTGACCACCCTATGGTGTATTGATTGTGACCATTGTAGTATTTTTTCCTTTCCTCCTTAGCTCATTAGTCCTTGCCTGAGCAGTCGGCTAGGAGCCTAATCTACGGTCGTTGCTTCAGCGTTAATAGACCTATGGATCTCCATGCCCTGCATTTTTGTGTGAGGATGATGAGCGAAGGACATTCCTGTCAGTCGTCTACCTCTGATGGTTTTCCTTGGTTGATGGTTCACCTTGCACCTTGATGTGATTATCTAACTCTACCAATTTGATTGCTGGTGAAGTTTCTCTTCATCCTCAGCTTGTTTTTTATCTCATCGTTATCTCATGTTGACCCCATTTTTATATTTTGATGGATCAATTTTAACCCAGCATTTTGTTCTTGGATAAATTTTAAATCGTCGTTGTATTGGTATCATCACAATGCAAAAACAATTTATTTTCCCTATCTGCGTCTTCATAATTTGTATACTGGAAATGAAAACATTATGTTATTCCTGTCTGCAAATTTTTGCTTGGCTTGTGATTTTTTTTTTATGTTTTTAATTCATTGAAAATCAATTTATCGATCCCGGTCTACGTTCTTTTTTTGGGCTGTGATTTCTTTTTCTCATCCCTTAATTAAAAAAAAATTGTTTTTTTATCTCTGTCTTCATTTGTTGGATACCCCACGCGAGGAAAAAGATCGAAACCCTTAACCCTGGCTGCGATTGAACTGTGTGTTGATTGATTTAACCCTTCTCTACGTTTGCAATGTGTAATGACTGTATAAGGATGGGGTCTGCGTTTTTCACTGTGTAATGACTGTAAGGGTATGATGTAATGACTGTAAACATTTTTCTCTGAATTTGTTGTTTAAAGATTTCATTTTTGCCCTTGATGAAGACTGAGTTTTTCATTAACATTTTATTGTGACTTGATTCTTGTTAATGCCCACACTTCCAAGTGATTGAAAGCCCATGGTTTGAAGTTAAAATCATGACTGTATTATTCTATTATTGACCACGTTTTTTCTCATTGAAGGTTGGTTGAAATGTTGATTGAATGCCCACGGTTGCAGTTAAAATTGTGACTGTGTTTTTTTGCTTTAAAGACCACGAATTGCCCCACCCAGGATGACTATGTTTGATGTTTAAAGTTTATGTTTTTTCCAAATAAATTGATGTTGCGTTTTGCTGTGAATGCCCACGAATTGAGGTTAAGATGCGTGATTGATTTGTTGTTTAAAACACCCACAAATTTTCTCTAATAGATTGACTAAGTTTGATGTTACTCGCCCATGAATTTTGCGGTTAAAATTTATGTCTGGGTTTTGCTACCAATTGACCACGTCTTGCCATTAAATTGGAATGCATTGTTGGGATTGGGCATGATTTGCCACCACTTTGTACTATGTGTTGATGAGGTGTGGTACAACTATTTATTGCCTTGAAAATTGCCCTGATTATTGTTAATGATTTATTCATTGTTATTGTTATGGTTATATCAATTGCCTTGTTACTGATATATTGATTGCCTTGTTACTGTTATCTTTATTGTTACTATTACATTAATTTCCTTGTTACATCTTTGCTAACTGTTATGTTAATTAAAACGTTAATCACGTTCTCACTGCTATATTACTTGTTATCATAACAGTTGTAAATTGCCTTGTTATTGCTAAATTAACTGTCATGTTAATTGTTATGTCAATTGCCTTGTTTTTGCTATAAAAATGGTCATGTAATTGTTATGTTGTTTCCTTGTTAGATTTCTAAAACGACGTTAATAGTTGGTAGTTTCCTTCTCAATATTAATGACATCTAGTATTGTTAGTTCATTCGATATAGTTAGTCTACATGTTGAGATTAATTGCTCATAAGTGTTTTAATGAAATCATTCTACTTTAAGATTGTTAATGTGGTTATTTAAGTTAATGGCTATTTGGATGGTTATATTCTTAACCATTTATGTTGTGTTAAAGATTAAAATTTGGTTCCTGAGTAAGGACTGGATTGCAATTCTAGACTCACTGAATTGAATTATAATTAAGGATAGAGGGCATTTATAATTATCGTTTTAGGATTGACTACTCAGATTTGCAATATTAATGGTATTAACGTTCTTTTTAGCGGGCACATTATTGTCTAATTGTAATTTGACGTGCCCCGTTAGAATGGAACCCTTGTTAAAATAGAATGTAATCATCGACCGGTTAGACTGGGTGATTGGTGGGGTCGAGAACGATGCCTTGTGGACTAGCGTCGCCCCTTGTCTTCGTCCTCTTGTGTCTTTTAAACCTTGGGTGGGGTAGGTATAGTCTCCCAGTCAGTATTCAGTTCCTAGCGCATCGAAGTTTTCTTGAGTCTTGGTCCCTTTTGTTTTGCGCCAGGATTATTTTCGCGCCTCTCTTCTGGGGACGACATGGTTCCTGATGAGGGGATCATGGCATACATTATGGGTTAGCGGTGAATGATATCTTGGTTAGAGTCGGTGCCTACCAAGTGAGCGTGGTTGACCATCGTATGTTCACTTTGGTGCATGCGTTGGTTCGTGCACCTTGAGGATCTAGTATTGTTCTTCAACATCTTTATGTTGGGAAGGGGGAGTTTCCCCTTAGCTTGTAGGCATGTCCTGTTGTGTCAGGCGGTTAGTCATTACTCCTAGTTATTCTGTGCCTATTTTCCTCGGTTTCCCTTATGTCTATGCATGGTGTCATAGTTTCCTGTTTCCTGGGTTGCATGCTTCTATTCGTCGTCTGTGGTGTGGTCAAACTTTTGTCATTGTTGCCTTCTTTCCCCTTAATCCTTAAAAACAAAAAACAAAAAATTGGCTTTGCCCGTGGCCTTAACATTGGGGTTGTTACACAACTGACCCAAACAGTTAAGTAGTTACAACTTCCTGGTAACTGAATATGTAGGTATAAATAGACAAGTATGTATTAGAAAAGAGAGACATTGTTTTGTATTGAATCATTTATCTAATAAAGGTTGTTCTTTTGGCTTCCACTAGTTTTTTTATTTCTTTGTCTATATGTATGTATATTTGAATAGATGTTTGCTCATGTATTGAACTACTAGTAACACTCCCCTACTTTTCCCTAGATTACAACAAATGTTGATGATCTCTTCCAATATTTTGGTGATATTTTGTTGCATATTTTCTTCTGAAGATATTTTCTTAAGGTGACTATTTCTTATTCCAAATTTTCAATCATATTATCCTTATCTTCTAACTAATTTTTGAGTGTTTCTTCAATCCTTTTATCTTCTTCTACCTGGATTTTTAACTTCATGAGTATCTTCTCGATTTCTTTTGAGTAGGAATCTTGATATCCTTCTTTCGTCTTTAACTCTGCCTTGAGTGACTTGTTTTTCTTTCTTTTTTTCCCTAGTCCTTCTAAGGCATTGATTAATTCTACTATGAGATCGACTTCTTCTTATTCAGAATCTTCGAAATCTTATTCATCATATTCTACTTCCATGAAGAGTACACTTTTTGAATCATTGTCACTATCATCATCCTTTTCTGATCAGGAGTTGTCTTCCTTTGAGTAGAAACTTTTCTTGAAGAATTTCTTCTTGTCTCCTTTTTTATTTTTCTTTTTCTTCTTAGGATATTCTTCTTCATATGTAACTTTATTATTAGCATAAGGACATTTAGAATCAAAATGACCAATGTCATCACAATTAAAAAATTTCAATGGAATTATACCTTTGTCCTTTCCAGTTTCGCTTTTTAACTTCCTTACAAAGTTTGCAACTTTTTCATCTTCCTCTAAATCATCATTGCAGCTACAATCTGGTTTTGAATATTTTTTTTTTTCTTCTTTGTCTTCCTAGATTCTTTGAATTTTACTTCCTTCATGACAGGGTTCTCTTGTTCTATCCTCATTTCATAAGCTGTGAATATTCCATGTAGCTCGTCCATGCTCAAATTGTCAAGATCTATTCTTTCTTCTAGGGTTGATATATTAGGTTAAAATCTCATAGGTAGAGATAATAGAACCTTTTGAACAACTATTGATTCATCAAACTCTTCTCCCAATCCTCTAATAGTGTTCACTATTTCCTCAACTCGTAGAAAGTAGGCTACAATGTCTTCATCTTCCTTCATCTTCAATTGTTGAAAATTATATCTAAGGGTTTGAAGCTTAGCTCCCTTGACTTTGGTATCTCCTTTGTAAATATTTTGAAGTTTATCCCAAATATCCTTTGTGGTCTTGAAATGCATAACTTTGACAAATATTGAATCATTCAAATTGCTCAAAATGGTTCCCTTATCCTTTAAGTTGTTTTCGTTGAGTTTCTTTCCATCTTTGTCAGTTGGGGGAGTTGTTGGTGTTGCATATCCATCTACTACTAACTTCCAAACATCAAACCCTTTTTTCATGTAGAAATGTTTGCATCCTCTTATTACAAAATCAATATTTCTTTCCATCAAACCTTGGTGATCCAATATCACTGTATTCCATGATCTCCTTCCAGTGTTTAAATTTTTTCTTGAAGGACCTGCTTTGATACTAATCATTGGAATACTGAGAGGGGGGGTGAATCAGTATGAGAACTTTATTATCACTTTTAACCACAATATGTAATCATTAATTTCATCAGTAGTATATCATCAATATATCGTGAGCAGTATAAATCAACAAAGAAGAATAGACATCCATAGAAACATAGTACAACACCATTTATGTGGAAACCCAAATGGGAGAAAAACATAGAATTATTTTATTATATATTAAAAAAATACATTCATTATAAGCACCAAATTCCCATTTCTCCAGCTACAAATGGAAAGAGTCTACAATCCCCTATTACAGGATCCAACCTAAAGGAATCTACAACTCCCTGAATTCTCTGGCCCCAACTAGAAGGAGGCTGGAACCCCCTGATTCTCAGGATCCAACCTGAAGGAAGCTCCAACTCCATGTGTTCTTCGACACCAACTGGAAGGAGGCCAAAACCCCCTTTCTTTGCCTCATCATGCCTCCTGAAATATAAATGTATACCAAACTACTAGTTCCTCTGATAATCAACCTGTAATCAACCTGTCATTGTCACATCAACCTATAATTGATAATCAACCTATAACCTATCAATGTCACATCAATCTATAACCTATCATTATCCCTGTCACTGTATCTTCCACTGATATATCAACCAAATCTTCTCATATAGACTATATCAACATCAAGTATCCAAACCATGTACCAAATGTACTTGAAGCATGCATCATACCATATACCATAAGATATGGCTAAAATATATGCCACTATAAAAAATATATTCCTCTAACAATGAACCATAACAACCATATACAATATACCAAGGATATGTCTTAGGAATGTATCAATGACACCAAAACATGGACCTCAACCATATGCTAAAACATCCTCCATGACATGGCTCAAGCATGTTCCATACCATCCATGATACAAGCCTCAACCAAACATATAAAATACATACCTTTACTCATGAAGAAGACCTAGTGCATACAATATCATATCAATAAACCAACCTGGTGCATGTCATATTCAACAAATAAGAGATACCATATTCTTCAAATGCCTTTCCACATATCCACAACTGGTTCCAATACTATCCATGGATATCCATGCTTTTCTCCATTACATGCCACATACATCCTTGCCCTTCTGACCTGCAACCCCTAGATACCTCAGAAACTAAAGTTACTTACATTTTCTACAACTCCAAGGCTTTCACCTTCGATCTTCCTTTGCACCCTCAGACTTTGTACCTCTGAATCAACCTCATATTCGCTAATAGACCAAAAATTATTCACAATATATATAATGAATAGAGATGTGTGTGAATTGTACTTATGAAAGACTTCTTGAGGGGTATTTAAATTTTTGCTAAGTAACTTCTTTCCTTACTTTAGGGGTTTCTTGTTACAACCACTTAACCCTTTCATTAATTGTCTTGTAACCAACTATGTGATTCATAACCCTTCTTTGGGGATTCCAACTTCAATAAGTCAATAGTCATTAGGGTTTCTTGGGAATTGTTGTTAAAACAACATTAAAGGATTTTTGAGAAATAATTCGAGATTCACTTAAAGAGAGTGATCAGCTTGTATGGAACACTATCATTAAAGGAGTTTGTTTGCTAAGTTGAATACTACTCTAAGAACATATGTCAAGGTGTTTTCTTTACAAATTTGTGTATGCTTTTGTGGAAAATTTAGAGACTTATTTTGTAACAAATTCAAGAGGGTTAAGTGTTGCTTCAAAGGACAAATTTAAGCATGGTTAGTGAAGAATAAAAGTACAAACTCATGTGTTTCCTTGAATATGACTTGAATCGGGTTATAGAGAAGATATGAGTTAATATCAAGGAAAATTTTAAAAGTGCATTGCCAATCATTGAGAGTAGCAAAGAGGACTTGATTTCACTAGGAAGAGAAGTACCAAATATTGAATTTTTTAGAGAAACATTAAGAAGTATTGTAGCAACTCAAAATAAACCTTGCAACAGTTTTGAATAATCCTTTAAGTTCTTATGTTGTGAAGTTCGTAAAGCATTTGAAGTAATAAATAAGTATTGGAAAAATATTAAATATCATATGCTCTTAAATCATCCCTACAACTATGGATGACAGTGTTGGAGTGTCCAAAGTAAAGTTTAGAACAATCAATAAGGGAATAGTTCTTTATCAATCTCTCAAAGGAACCCCATTGTCATTATTCTCAAAGGGGGAGAGGATGCAGTAAAACATTAGTCAGGTAGATCTGTGCAATGGAGTGACACATGGGGGGAGAATGAAGAAAGAATATGTTCCTTCAAAATAGCATATTGCATATATTTTTATGAAGCCATTACAAAGAGAAACCTTTGAATATATTAGACAAAGTTTGGTCACAATCTCGTATTCCTTTATTCAGTAAAGAACATCATTCACTACATCTATAGGTTCTCCATTTAATTTTGTATCAAGTTCAAGTGATATCGTTGTTAATATTTACAATACTCATGAAAATAAGTTTTCTTTTGTGGAAGACGTGTGTAGTTGAAGTTATCTATTTGAGGGTGATTTTGTCCACATAAAGAGTCTAGGAGCATCCTTTAGAACATGATTATAGAGGACCTTATTCCTAGGTGAAGAATATACATAATCTCTCGTTTTCATTGATGTCAAAGGGGGAGAGTAAAAATCATAAAAAAAACCAACAAACTTAGATGCTGATACTTATTATAAGGAGGAGTTTTTGCGCACATTGAAAGGGGGAGGAGCTTAGCGTCAAGGACCATTTTTTTGGAATTCAGACTCTTTTGATTGTAATAAATGACAAAGGGAGATTTTTTTGCGAATATATTTTCATTGATGTCAAAGTGTTCATGTACATGGTGAGTTGTAGTGAAATAACAAAAATTATGATAAGTGTGGACAATAACAAAAAGTATGACAAGTGCACGCAATAACAGAAAGTATGACACACAAACAAAGGAAGTCATGAAAAGATGAAAACATTAATGTTGTAGAAGGTATGGCACAAAGTATGGTTCACATATAGTATGGCACATAGGAAGTGCAAGTGCAATAAAGGTAAATAAGAAATGCAGAAGATGATCAATGTCACAGAATAAAATCTGCAAGGTATTTTGAACTAGTCCGATGAAGTGTGTCGAGACAAATTTTCATGACAGAGTCGACTACGAAGGAATATGTAGAATTTGCATAGATGAAAATTCACAGGGCATCTTGAGCCAATGTGATGAATGGCATAGTGAGTTTGATGAAACACATCCCATGTGAAAAGCAACTAGATGAACATAGTGACTAGGTGAGTGCAATGCAGGGCAAGTGCGATAGGATGAAGATTTGTGACTTGATCTTTGCGATATTATTCTATATACATAGTAGATTCTCTATAGACGAGAACGTGAGTTGTTATGTCATTCATGAGGAGATTCTCTGATAAGAATAAGTTCTATTTCTGGATATGAGTTGGAGCTCATTCGTAGGAATATTTGGCATGCTTGATTTAGTCAAATAATGTATAGTTGTAACTGAATCTTAATATTGTCAATATTTGTCCACAATATAACTATCACATGTCCACATACTTTATTTATACAAAATAATAGTTGACCGGATTTTGATCTGGTCAAAATATGTACACAATGTAACTATTATGCGTCCAAATATAGGAAGGGGAACTCAGGAAAAAATATTATAAATAAGGATGTGCACTGTTCAATTGGTGCGCGGATGAAAAGTGAATAAAAAGGGCTTGTAATTGTTCAACAAAATTGAACTAGATACATATCATATTAAATTTTAGAGAAAGGTCCAATTCTACAAGAATATTTGTTTTAAATGAATTCAAGGTGGCAAGGTGGTGCAAATGTGAGTTGGATCTCACTGAGGATTGGTGTCCTCACTATATATGATAGGTTGGTGCCTAAGAGGATTTGGTTTCCTCACTATATGCAATAGGTTGGCTCATGTGAGGATTTTTTTCCTTATTCTAGTGATAGGTTGGAGAATGTCTGCAAGTTGGAGCTTGCTTGTGAAGGTTGGATCCTTCACCAAACTAGTCAGTTGTAATTGGCTGGAATAAGTTGAAGTTTGTTATGCAAGTTGGATCTTGCTATGAGGGTTGGATCCTTCACCAAATTCGTAAGTGGGTGCTTATTGTAGATAGATTGAAATATGTAGATTGTGTAATTTGGAGCTTTCATGAGGGATGGGTGTCCCTCTCGATTTGTAGCATGATATTGTAATGAATGAATTATAAAAGAACATATTTTGTGGTTTTCTCTTGATTAGGTTTCCACGTAAATTCTCTGAGTATTGTACATGGATCTATGTGATTTTTATAATGTTATTTATCTTGGTTATTTTGAGAATGAAATGGAGGAAATATAATAAGAACATAAACAAATATATTTCCAAAAACATAGAGATACATTAATGCACAATTTTATTAATGACATAAATGTAAAGAAACTGTAAAAATATAGAGTGAATAAACTCACTATAATAGTGGAAAATTATCTCTGAGAAGAGATGTGAGGGTGACGCTCATTCATAAGAATATTATTATGTTTACAATGAGGCTCTAAATTACTTTTTAACATAATGAAAATCCAAAACCCTAACCTCGGAAGATGAAAGGCCAAAAGGATTGTGGGCCCTGATGGGGGTAGTTGATATGTCAACTTCCTGAGGGCATACATTTTGCATACGATCCCCATTTGGGGCATTTGATACCTCATCAAAAAGAAATAAGTCCAAAAAATGATATCGATAAGTCCAAAAAAATGATATCGATAAGTCCAAAAAAATGTCGTTTATGGCCTCCAAACGACCTCGGAAGTTTTGGACTTGAAAAACTTTAGAAAACTTCCAAAATGGAAAAATCTATTTTGATCCAATAGAATAGGTGGGTGCCCATCGATATCCATCTAGATAAATCCTTCCTCCTTAGGAAGAAATAGTCCCCATTGTGTCATGTTCCCATAGGAGATGGGGGAGCTTTCGCTGAATATAAACCTTGGTGAGATACTTGCCTTTCTGGAGAAGATATCCTGCTCAGCTTGTTGAAGAATATCATGAACTTGTTGTTGGATGGGTTAGATATGTTCAACCAATATAGATGAATGATATGCCTTAGTGTTGGAGGAATCTATCGGTGAATATGTAGCATGAAGAGTATGAGGGGTTTTGTTATAACTTTGCTTCAATGGGCAGTGTGGAGGCACCCCCATAGGTGTTACACATTATTTTGGTCACCCAAGTGATCAATTGATGACATATGCATAACTCACTTCCATGTTCCCTGAAAACATTAAAAGATGCTTTCTCCATGAGAAAAGTGGGTTACCTTTTCTTCCTTAAAATCTATGACAAGGGATATCGTCGCACCCTGCTCTATGGTTTGGGGTGAAACGATGCTTGATCATCACATGTTGCACCAAATATGGACTACGGGGTTGTCATAGGATTCTTATGCATAGGGTGTGATGATGCTTAAACAAAGGAAAAGTGAAATTCATGAATGTTATAGAAGGGAATCTTCTAGGAGATGAGGCAGCCTCCGATCGGTTTGTATATTACTCTCTTCTTTGATTTAGTGGGATCATCCTAATCTCCTCATCTATGCCTCTTTCACCCTATATAAAGACGGATCTATTATGGAAAATGATATGGTTTGCAAAGGATTTCTTATGCATGAAGAGTTATGCTATAGATTATACTTGAGATAGCTTTGCTTTATCTCTCTAAGTCAAATTGTAGATCTTCTTCATCAAAGGCATTGGATAAAATGTGTGTGTGTTGGAGCAAAGAGCCATTGAAAGGGACCTTGCAAAATCAAGGCATGAGTTGTATTCTCCACTTTACATTTAATATGATGCAGAAATACATTTCTTCCCTATAAAGGTGTCTTTACTTTTATTGTATAAATCATTGATCTTATACATAGAATTCATTGGAATATATATGTGTGTGTGTGTGTGTGTGTGTGTGTGTGTGTGTGTGTGTGTGGTCTCTCTCTTTCTCAGTTTGTGTTTCTTAAACAGGTTCACCATCCCGCAAATCCAAATATGGAGTGATAAGGATTACACTAGAAAGGATCAAGTGTCATTTAAAAGGTATGTCACTTGTCCCTCTCTGAACTATTTTATATGAAAATGAAGTCTAAGGTGAAGTTTGTATTTTGTCTTGTTTTTTTCTAGCTTCCTGTGGAAGTTAAGGAGATTAGTTTGTGTCCACACTTACTGATTTTTCCGATAAAAAAATTGGAGACCATATTGGGGATACGACTTATTTTGTTTTTTTTCTTCTTATTTTATTTTATACTTCCTTATTTTGATCAATTTCATTCTCTAAGTCTGCAGGTGATTCATCTTGACTCCCTGGTTCTGAAATTTCATTGAGAAATTTTTTCATTCTCCCAAATTTTCTTTATATTCAAAGATCGTCGCATTGTGTCCTATTTTCAACCTATGATGATTCTTCATCATCAAACTCTACTTATGTAGACCAGGGTGATGACATCTCACTATGCCTTGTTGACATCTTGCGATGATCCTACATTGTCGCATTGTACCCTTCTGCTGCTTGCATCGATTCCTATAGGAATTGTTGGAGTGACAGTTAGTTTTATTTTCTTTGCCTAGATTTGTTTTTACTGCCTGAGATGAACTTTTAGCATTGGTGAATGATTGGTTTACATATTTTAAGCTTGGATTTGATTTATTTTCAAGAATTGAGAGTCTTCATTATAAGATTTGTAAATTTTATTTTTTACTTCTTATTGCAAGGGTGTAATCTCAAGGCTTTGTTCCTGAGTGCTTGCTTGATAAGTTGTTCTTGATTTCTTTTGAGTTTTGGATTGATTTTAAATTTTGGATTGTTATTGATTAAGAAACAATTTTTTTTTTCATTTGACAAAAGGTTTTCTTATCTTTTCATTTTTTTTTATTGCATTATGAGTTTGATTTGGGAAATAGTGTTGAGAATGCATTAATCTTCTTAGACAATTCTTTCTTTTTGGATTAGGTCTCTATTATGATTTGAAAAGGAAAGGATTGAATTTTATTCTTCCTTTATTAGTCTTTGTAAGAAATCTTTTGCATTCAAATATTTGTTGAAAAGAGAAAATTGGAAAATTTAGTATCTTTGATTGTTTGGAATTCATATCATTCAAAGATTGAGAAATTGTTCTTTGTATCTTTTTATTCTAGAAAGAGAAACCTTCTCCCTATTGTAATCAGATTTCATCGAATGAAACAATTTCATTTCATCTCTTCTTTCATTTTATTGGGTCAAGGTCAAATACATCATCAATTTCATTTATGTTTCTGTTTTGAGTAAGTGTTGGTATCTTAATATGTCCTAAAAACAACCTATATTCATCAACCAAAGGTAGGAGTTGGCACAAGCATTTTACTTGTCGCCTACGTAGGGTCTTACCTTCAGTTTTCAATACCCAGCCTCCAGAGATGCAACACCTGTAAAGGAACAACAATCGTAAAGGGAATAATAGTTGTTCTATTCAAAGGAACAACACGACCTGAAAAAGGAACAACAATCGGAACAAAAGGAACAACAGTCATTACATTGGGCCAAACTAATGTTGAATTAATTGCATTGTAGTATTTACCCAACTATCTAATTTGTCAACCTGGGGTTCGTAAACTGACAAAGCACACGCAAAGTATATGCAAGATTGAAGTAGGACTAATCCAATCTAATGTTTAAGCTACAACTGAAATTGAATCATTAATCTAACACACGACTGAAATAGAATCAATAATCTAACACACGACTTGGAATTGAATAAATCTAGTTGCGTAAATTAAATTAATCTAGGAATGAGAAATTGCGTGAAGGAATTAATCTAGAAATGGAGAACTACATGAAGGAAAAGTAAGTACAACATGTGAAGAATTGAATGACACAACAACATATGTGAGCTCATGCTAATGAAGCAATCTTATATTAAAATAACCAAATCAATCTTCATAACATAATAATGAAATCATCAAAACCCAAACCATGAATCAAAGCTAAGAACCCCTTTCTCTTTCGAATCTTAATGATTACCATTAATGACTACTCTAATTCTCTACTTACAACTGATTCAATTCTAATTGCTCCTAATTGAATTCTCATGGAGAGAGAGCACTCTCTTTTATACATGAGAGCCTTGAAGATAAGATAACCATCTCATTATTACAGATCCATTTTTCTCTCAACCTATTTCCCATTATTACAAAATATAATCCCTTTAAATCCTCACACATATCTCTCATATATCTTAGATAAGATATTCCAACCAAATCTCCATGATCTTCTCCTTGGAATGGGCTTGAATTATCTCCTCAAATATTGAAATGGTGGAGGAAGTATTCGAGAAGTCCTTTGAATTAATCCTTCATATATTCCTACACATTACAAAGCTCACACATATTTGAGATATATATGAAAATATGTCAATTTTCTAACATTTAATCACAAATTCCCTTTTAATACTAAAATGAATAAAGTGGAGAAAGATAAGGTGAAACCCAAGTATATTTATGGAAATGATATCGTGAAAGGCTAATAAGGCGATGAAATGTGAATAATGATGAAGGGAAATATGGATGAAAATATGACTTTTCTGAGCCCCAACAGTAAGCAACAACCTTTAAAATACAACGTAATTTTAAAATCTATTAGAAAATTTTATTTTATATAACTTTTATACACCAACATTAGCTAGGATAGAGATTTGGAATAGGTTGTAAGGCACACTCTCCAAAGAATCAAAACACACAATATTTTCTTGTGATAGGGAGAGTACAAATCCACTTTCTACATTTTGTCATGGGAATCCCTTCTAACACAAGGGTCAATCATGAGGTCACATTAGGACCAACAGAGTTACTCACCCTGCTTTGTTGGTATTGGTGTATAGAGATTTCATGTATTATTGGGGGTCACCTGAGAAGAAAATCTTGTGGGGACCTTCTCGAGTTGATTTCTAGATTAAATACCCTACCCTTGTATGTGGATCAAACTGTCGACTCCTTCCCCATGAATCATTGTCATAATTGGTAATCTTAGTGGATTATCTCATTAGAGTCTTTACACGAGGTGACTGTGGAGGGGTAGGTCTTCACAGTACCTGGAATCGACATTGGCCAAACTCACTTGGGCTCCTTGGAGGGTATACCCATGATTATGTGTGGGATCTTGCACCAGGGTGTAAGTCCATTAAGAATCTCGTCAACATAACTTTTACACCCACTTTATCCTAGCCCCTTACTATTTTGATTTCACGTCGTTGGATTTCATCACCAACTAGTGAATTTGAAATAAGAAGGTTTGTTTGCGTGTTTGATTTGTAGATTTTATTAGTGAGTATTGTCTTTTTCTCTAGTTGGCCATAGATTTATTTCATTTTTTATTTGGTGTGGCCAACATCAACCCTCATCGTTCCCGTAGGATGAAAGGGTTACCTCCGAAAGATCCAGAAGAATACACTCCTTTGCTTCCTAACTCACCAGAGGGTTATCCTAAATGATAAGTCAATAATGACGTAGCCTCTGAGACTCGAAGTTCTACTCCATTGGAGGAATCAATACTTCCTGCAAATCCATTATTGAGTGTTGTATAAGATCCACTTTTTCTTCGAATAAATTCATCGGGAGACGTTGTTTCTAAATATTATACTAGAGTACCTACTGGACCTCACACAGAGTTTGGTGTAGAGGATCCACCCTTCTAGAGTGAGTCGTTTAGAACTTTGCTTCATACTGCTGGAATTTTTAATCTTAGCTCTGCCCCTGTCCATTCTCTTTGTAGGACCTCTTTGGGACATGATATTTTTGAAATACTAGGAATGATTCACCTATGTCAGAGGACCTCTAATCAACCTATGGCATCACATACATCTGTGGCTTCCACTTCTTATACGGTACCTTTTTATCATTTTGTTGGAACGACCAATAATGTTGTCATAGTATCATAACAATTATTGGTTGGTTTCCATACAATTATTCCTCTACAGCTTGCTATCTCTACCATGGTCCCACAAGTTACGGTTGTTTCTGTCGAAAGTGTGGTAATCTCTCAGGCTCCTATTGGAACACCACTTCCTCTTAGATCAAATCCGTCACTTCCACTTGGCTATAATGCTCTAAATACCTCTATTGCTAATCCTGCCCAGAATCCATCTAGAGGGGCTAATATTTTTGTTCCTCCTGGGTATAATGTTTCTAGTAGTTTTGTTCCTACACCTACCCAGGTTCTCTCCAGGGGGCCTAGCATTCCTCCTCCACCTCCACCTACAGGATCTAATTGTCCTGGCCCAAGAAACTCTAATCAAGTTGGAGGCACAAGTCATTTTATCGCTTCTGATTTTAGAATTCTTGTTGGAGGCCAACCTCAAGTTAGGATCCAACCTCAATTTGGGGGGAAACCTCAAGTTGGGGGGAAACCCCAAGTTGGGAGTCATAACCTAGTGTACGGGAAAAATATCCCTGGATTACAATCTCAACCTTGGAATTTTCCTTTCCAAGGAAATCAACCACCGCCTGTGGGGAGAACTCCTCAAGTTAATTCTTTTGTACCCCCTAATCTAGGGAAACCATATCCAGGCTCTACAAATCCTAGATGGGGTCAAGATTCTCAGTCTAATTCTCCTTTCCAAAGAAGCATGCCAAATCAACCAACTCATGTTGGCTACTTGACTCAAAACCCTCAACCACCGAATATGACAGGACCCTCTAACTATCTACAAATTGTGTATGGTCCTACTAGTATACCTATGGGACTACCTCCTCAAAATTACCAGTTTCCTAAAGTGAATAGACAATTTTCATTTCTTGCTACTTTGGATTTATCGGATTTATCTAGGATTTTGAATGATCCTATTTTTCATTCTCCTTATTGGCTAGTCATACCTTCCAAGTTGCCATCAAACATTCCTAAGTTTGACAGACGATCAGGGGAATACCCAAATAATCACGTCATGACTTTCCATATTTGGTGTTCATCCAAATCCTTGATGGATGACTCCATTAGATTACGTATTTTCCAACGAAATCTTATGGGTTTGACAACCAAATGGTATATTGAATTTCCATGAGGATTCTTCAATGACTTAAACACCTTATCTATGTATTTTTTAACACATTACCAGTTACCCATATTATATGAGACAAGAACCAAACTTTTGAGCTCATTTAAACAATCCTAATCTACTCGTATTTCTGGTCATATTCACAAGTGGAGGAGGAGAAGATGCTTAATCAAAGTTCCTCTTCCTGATCAACTATTGGTTGAGTGGTTTACCAAGTCACTCATCGGTCCTATATCCCATGATATTACCATGGGTGGTGTCGTCACCGAAAAGCAAGAAATTAGTCGTCATCAATACTTGGATCTTGTTTATTCACAAACGGGCACACTATATGACTTGATCCTTGATGCTCCTCGCCCGTCTACAAATCCAACCCCTACACCTCCAGTAGCTTCTCATGTTGTTGATGGGATGATTGGTACTTTTCACAATGAGTCTCAATCTAAACAGTCCAATCATTCCAATCCAAAAACTACTAGTGCTAATGTACACAATACTCCTCCTCCGACTCCTTCTCCAGGTAAAACCTCTGAGGTTAATTAGATTCATTCTACACCTATTGGTAAAAATCAAAATAAAAAGAAATGGAAGGGTAAGAATAAGGAGGACAAAAATAATAATCTACAATCCGATAAACCCAAAACTCAGCCTGTTGATGACAAAGAAAAGCGCAAACCTCGTTATCCTTTCCTTATCTGTGGTGAGGATCATTATACGAAATATTGTCCACAACGTGTTGAGGTTACTAAGTTCCTGCAAGGGACCAGGACAACTCCTACATCTGTCATTTTGTCACAACTGTTTCCTTCTTAGTAGCAGGCCCAATTGGTCATTCATGACCAACCTTCTCCCTCTACCACATATTATTTACTTATGTGTATTGGTGACTCGAATAAGAACGGAGTTACCGTCTCTACTTGAGACAAAGATTATTCTCCTTCGAAAGAGAAAGTTGATGATTCACCACCTCCATTGGTTCAACCTCCTCCATCAACTTCACCTCCTAATGGTCCTCTTCATCTCGAACGACCGAGTCTAGATACAGTTCTCCGTCCTCCTCCTAAGGGAATTGTTTGTAAGTCATCATTTAATCCTCACACACGTGCTTCTCAAAACTATAGTATTGTAGAAGATATTTCCCAGGCACCTTTTGCGATGTCAGCTCTCAAAGTCCTTCAAAGTTGTCCTATGCAACGAAAGGCATTGTTAAAGGATATTGGTGGAATTTACCATACCTATATGAACTTGATAATATTTGACTTGGAAGATCATATTCCAAGGCTTCTTCCTCAATTAGCATTTCAAATACAAGTTATTGTGGAAAGTAAGAATATTTGTAAACCGTTATTGATGAAGGAGCCTCGACTTCCATCATGTTCGTCACTTGGTGGAAAGGCATTAATGCTCCTTCCCTTACCAAGTGTAACAATACTCTAAAATATTTTAATGGTAGAGAATTTAAACCTTATGTTGTTGTTCCTTCGTTATCTATTACGTTACAAGGCAAAGAAGTTACTATTGAGGTTGAGGTCTTTGATGCACCTTTCAATTACAACCTTCTACTTGGCCATAGTTGGATTGATTCCATGTGTGCATTGGTTTCTACTCTTTTCCATGTGATATGTTTCCCTTTAATTCTGATTCATGTACTAGTAACGTACCTTTCATTGAAAACAAACCTCCTAGTTATGAGAATGTCGGTGTGGGTATTCTAAAGGATTCTTCATTAATGGATATTGTTATCACATATTGTTGATCGTGGTTTTTTTTCCCTAGTAAGTGGCATTCTGGCGAAAAAAATGACAAATAGGGGGCTAAAAACCCACTTTTTACCATTTATCCTAAGTTATGTACCCGAGTGCGTTGTGCTAAGGGGTGTGTAGATATGGCTAGCTAAGATCTGCGCACTCAGATCTATGGTGTAGGATCCATATCAGACCCCCCCTGACTTGCTACCTTTAAGAAGGGGGGAGGGTCTGATTTGGTGGTTTTTGAGCATGGGCCCCCCACTAATGTAGCACATCCTCGTGAACTCT
>ML785451.1:138199-162368 GCA_009831015.1 Picea engelmannii
GCCAAACCTCTTACCACCTTCCCCACCCTTCGATTAGACCACTTACTACCTCTGCTTACTGCCCTCATCTCCTGCCAACACATGTGCTCAACTCACTCATCTCTCTGCCTATCACATCTCCTCTTTCCTGTGTCACTTATCACCACCTGCCATGTGTATCCCACTCCCGCCTCATGTTGCATCTCCTTTCTACCTCCTCATCTCGCTTCGTGACACCTGTCTCCCATGTGGCTTCCACCTGTGTCATAGTTGTCCCCACAACACCTACCACCACAACCTCCTGCCTCCATGTCACCTTCTCGTGTCACATCGCCTCTGTTCCTTTACATCTCAATGCCCACGTTATGTCATACATTCTTTCCCAATCATGATTCTGTCGCTACGTCTTTCCACATGGTCACCCATCGCCTCATCAAGTCCTCGTTAGCTCCACCTTCATCCAATTTCCTATTTCCCTTGCAAGCATCCAACAAAACATAGACATTGAATGAGAGGCCACCACGTCTTCCAAGTGTAGGCATTGACTCTGCCCATTCAGTTCCCGATGAAGCAGTTAATCAAAAACACGGAAGGTGGGTGAGACATCATCTCCTTCCATAAATAGAAGACCAGAGAGGGACAAACCGTGGAAGCAAGTTGTCATTTCGGTCTGACCAAAGATCGTGTCTGACAGAAGACTGCATGGGAAGTCTAACCAACATCTGCATGCATATCCTGACAGAGAATATCATCAACACAAATCTTTGAAAGCATGACAGGATCGCCTCAGGCAATGAGAGCCAATTCTAAGTATATGTAGGCATTTTTGCCATTTTGTAAAGGGTCGATGGTTGAGCTACACTTCCGATTGTAAATTTTTAGTAAATCATGTGGCTCTCTGGTTGTGTATTGCATTTGAGACTTCTTGTTTAATAACAGTCAACCTTCTTTTACATCTATTTTGCCTATAATACTGAAATCTCAGGCATGGATGATCTAGTCGAGTTTTTGCAACTGTATTGTAATGTATGCTTGATTGCGACACTATTGTAACATTTTCAGTTTCCTGAAGCTCTGAATCAAGAGGATCTTGTCTTCTAAGTTTCTCTCTCCTCTGGTTGCTAGAAGACCAGATATCCATAGAATACCTTCACATATTTCTCAATTTCTTCCTCCTACTCACCATTATACCACAACTTACTGACTGAAGTTAGATCGAGACCTCATATGCCTGTGCACACCAACCCAGTTTTCTGAGTTAAAGAGATATTATGTTGAGTCTGCATATATTCAACCCCACTTAAATTTATCCATCGTGACATACAAACTGATGGGTATTGGGCTTGCCTCTACCACAATCCAGAGGTGACTTGTAGAGCTAACATTTATGGCGTTGTTGTCGAGGAACGAATTGAAGATTTTTCCACAGGATAGAATGACAACAAGATTCTAATTTTGAAGGTGCATCAAACATCATAACCATTGAATATTGCAACCTGCACCTGGGGCCTCCATTGATGCGACTCCACTATTTCATTTGTGGCTTCTAGAGAAAGACACACGAGGTTTACTCCACAATTTCCTTTAGCAACATCTGAAGCTGACCTAGATAAAGTTATCAGAAGACGAAAGACCATTCATGAACATACTCCTACTACTAAACTAGGTATTTCTGATGATTTTCATTATCCTCCTGTAGAAACTCAAATATCTTCCTCTCATTCTCTTGTGTTACCATCTATTGGAGTTTCTCGAAGTTTAAATTTTGGGAGTGTTCCTGTTGATTTCTCCCCTCCTGGTCTAGGACTGGAGGGAGAAACCTTTGTCACTCCCATTTCCCCTAAATTTATACCATGGTTTAAACCCAGGACCTTACAATATTTTCCCACTCTAGGCTTTACCACTCCTCCTCCTGTTAGAGTTGCAGATTTTGGAGAAAGGAAAACCTTTGTTCCCTCAAGGCCTGTAGCCTTTTCTCCAAATCCTTTCTTGTTTCCCTTTCCTCCCAGAAACGCATGCCCAGTATCCCTTGTTCGAACTCCATCCCCTACTAGTTCTCCTCCACCTCACATCCCAATGGTGGGTGCTAATCCCCTTAGGAACAGAATGGATGCCATAGTGGCTGCAAGATATGCCCCTCTGATCTTACCTCAGCCAATGAATTCTCTCCCTGCTATAGATTACCTAAAATATCTACCCAAATTCATAGGAGAAGAAGACATCACTGTTGAGGAACACCTTTCTACCTTCTACAGTTATGCAGACAATCTAAATATTGAAAACGAGGATGTGTGGATAAGAGTCTTTGTCTAGAGCCTTGATGGTGAGGCTAGGAAATGGTTTAGGAGTTTTACCCCTAGATCTATTGCTGGGATTGAGGCTCTAGATGATGTTTTCTTGAGACAATGGGGGATAAAAAAGACTTTATGTATTATATCACAGAGTTCGGGTCCCTTAAGAGAAAAGAGGGAGAATCTATCTCTGACTTCTCGAAAAGATTCAACAAAATGTACAATAATATCCCTGCTGAGATAAAGCCTAAAAAAACCTCTACCAAAATTACTTATGTTATTTATTTTGACCCTGATTTATGCCTCTTGTTAAGAAATATAAGAGCTACTTCATTGGCTCATATGAAATATGAAACCTTGTAAGTAGAGTCCAACGTATTGGCAGTGGATAGACTTAGGAATAAAGCTGACAGAGACAGAGGAAGGGGGAGATCTGAAGCCTCAACCTTCGGTTCCTCTACATCCCACCCTCAAGTAGATGAATTGACCAAGATGGTAAAGTCCCTTTCTGCAGAGATGGATAAGATGAAATTTGAAGGGAAGAAAGGTTATAGGAATGCCCAAAATGTTGAAAACATAGGCAACTTCATAAGACCAAATAATACCCCTAAGATACTCCCAAGAGAGCCTCGAAGAAGAGATAGGGATGATCAGAAAATCCAAACCCATCTCCAAAATAACCTTGTTTTTGATAGGGAAGGTGACGAAGAGGGGCTTGATCCTAAAATCCATTGTCTTGAAGACGCCTCCCCTTTTCCCCATTTAAATCAATCTTCATACGAGGAATCCCTCATGGACAACCAAATAAATGAGTTGAGTAAAGGGGAGAATACCAATAGTAGTCCCCATAATTATAACCTCAGGTCTAAGAAGAAACAAGGGAATTATGAAATCCTTGATCATCCTTCTAGAGCAGAGAAGCCTACTAAAGACACGGAGAATAGCAGCAAGGAAAAGAAAACACAGATCCCCCCACCCATAGCCAAAGGGCCTGTCCCAGAAGTTAGAGAATTTATAAATCCCCCCTCCTATTTTAATTTTGAGCATGAAATTCAAAATCTTAGGATCCCTATGCCCCTTTCAGAGCTATTCAAGCATGAAGATTTCAAAAAATCCCTCTCTAAGTTGTTATAGTCTAAACCTTCATCTCATTCCACGGACTCAGTAAATCTCCAAGATGAAAATCCAACAGTCATCTTAGGTCCTATGATAGAAGATAGAGATGCTTCATCCCCTCCCTTCTATACATCTCTGAACATACATGACAAGGTGTTGCATAATTGTTTGATGGACTCAGGGGCATCACATAATCTCATGCCCAAACATGTCATGGATGAACTTGGATTAGAAATTACAAAAGTGTATCATGATTTGTATTTGTTTGATTCAAGGAAAGTGCAGTGTCTTGGGGTCATCAAAGATCTATTTGTGACCTTGTTTCAGCTGCCCATGAAAAGTGTGGTCATGGATATCGTGGTGGTTGATGTTCCCCCCAATTTTAGCATGCTCCTATCGAGATCTTGGATAAAAAATACTTGGAGGAAAATTGCAGATGGACCTCACATATGCTACCATTCCTGTGTTCGGGGGGAGCATAGAAAACTATACAGAGAAGCTCAGTTGGCCTACATTATTAGTGATGAAGAAGACCCCACCAACCATCCTATTTTTTCCCTTGATACTGATTTTGGATCCATCTTGTTGCAGCTCATTGATTCTCCTGAAACTCCTCTTGAGATCAAAAAAAAATCCATTACTCTTTGTGAAGAATATCCTCCAATCACTTATGTGTGGAAAATGTTCTTTGATGGAGCCTCTTCTAGAGAATGTGTTGGCACTCGAGTGGTCTTTGTTTCACCTATTCAATTAATTGTATCTCTGTCAGACAAGTTAGAATTTGAAACTATCAATAATGTGGTAGAGTATGAAGCTCTTGTTTTAGGTTTGAGGACTGCAAAAGACATGGGGATTAAGGAGATATCAGTGTTTGGGGATGTTGATTTGGTTGTCCAACATATGAGAAATATTTATCAATCCAAGCACCCTCAGCTCAGAGGTTATAGAAATGAATTCTAGGATCTAGTTGACAGTTTTTTCTCAACTTTCAACATTTCATTTGTTCCAAGAGAAGAGAATGCCATGGTTGATTCCCTGGTTGTTTCAGTGAGTAATTTCATAATCCCTTTGCCACCTAAACTCAGGTATGATGTAGAAGTGAAATATAGACCCTCTATACCTAACAATGTCAAGCATTGGAAAGTGTTTGAAGATGATCTTGAAATCAAAATATTCCTGGAGACTGTTGATGAGTTTTTTGCATTACACATTGATCAAGATCTTGATTCTGAAACAAATCCTCATGTTGATGTTTTCCTGAACAAAATTGCTAACCATCATATTGTTTAGTTGCCTAGCAATCATATACCAAAGGGACCAGTTCCTTTGGAAAGGTTATTTGACAAAATTGATGTGGCAGTAACGGGTAAAGTTTCAAATGATGGTGTTGATGTAGCTGAGTGTAATATTGGCATAGAGGAGGATCCAAAGTTTGTCCAGTTGTCAAGCAGCTTGTATAGGGAGCAAAGGGCCGAGTATGTTGAGTTATTAAGAGAGTTCACTGATGTGTTTGCCTGGACATATGAATATCTCAGAACATGCGACATAGGTGTCATTGATCATAAGATCCCATTGAAAGAGGAGGCTAAACCATTTAGGCAGAGATTAAGACAAATAAATCTTATGTTGTTGCCTATTATGGAAAGAGATGTAAAAAAGTTATTGGAAGCCCAAATCATTGTCCCTTTGAGATATTCTGAATGGGTAGCCAACCTGGTCCCAGTAAGAAAGAAGAATGGAGAAATTAGACTGTGTCGATTTCAGGAACCTGAATAGAATCTCTAAAAAGGATAATTACCCTTTTCCAAATATGGCACACATATTGTAGAGAGTGATTGGTGCATCTAGGATTTCCATGATTGATGGATTTTCTGGCTACAATCAAATCTTTGTCCTACCTAAAGACAAAGAAAAGACATCCTTCACCACTCCTTGGGGCACATTCATGTATGCCAAAATGCCCTTTGGATTGATGAATGCAGGAGCAACCTTTCATCGAGCCATGGATATAGCCTTTATTGGAGAAAGGGAAAAATTTGTGGTCATCTATCTATATGACATAACAGTGTTTTACAAATCTGATAAAGAACATTGTTGTCATCTAAGAAGGGTCTTCTCGAAATGCAGAAGGTTTGGTCTCTCCCTAAATGCCAAGAAGTCTTTATTTTCCATGCAAGAGGGAAAATTGTTGGGGCACATAGTGTCAGCTGAGGGAGTCAAGATTGATTCAAGAAGGGTGGAAGCTATCCAAACCTTATTGCTTCCCCGATCCAAGAAGGAAGTACAGTCTTTCTTGGGAAAAAATAATTTTTTAAGAAGGTTTGTTTCAAATTTTGTTAAACTGGTAAAGGGAACGAAGTAAAATGGACTGTTGAGTCTAGAGAATCCTTAAATAAAATCAAGAAGGCACTGATAGAGGCACCCGTGCTAATCAGTCCTGATTATTCCAAGGATTTTCTGATTTTTTCCTTTGCTTCTTTTGATATAGTGGCAGCTGTTTTATTGCAGAAGAATGTTTAATAGCTGGAGCAGCCTATTTCCTTTTTCAGCAGAGCACTCAGGTATGGTGAAATCAAATATGACATCATGGATAAATAGGCCTATGCTTTGGTGAAATCTATCAAATCTTTCAGAGTCTATGTTCTGCACTCAAAGATCGTTGCTTATGTTCCTTCAGCTTCGGTGAAGGATATTCTCATTCAACCCCACATAGACGGGAGAAGGAGCAAGTGGATTGCCAAAATCCTTGAATTCGATCAGGAAATAAAGCCCACCAAACTAGTTAAAGGCCAAGGTTTAGCCAAGTTATTGGCTGAATCTAATTGTAAATCTTTGGGGGTTAATTTCGTCAACATTTGCTCAGAAAAGAAGCAAGTTGAGTTGTCCGATAGAAGTCCTCAGAACAACCCTTCATTGGCAGAATGTGCTTGGTAGAAAGACACTATATATTTTGTGCAGGAGTTGTGACCTCCATATGGAATGGGAAAGAGTAGGGCGAGAGCCTTAAATCTCAAATTAATTAGATATTTCCTTATTGACCAAGTCTTGCTTTGGAAAGACCCTCTAGGAGTGATTTTGAGATGTTTAGACCCACAGAAGGCCCAAAATCTTATGTTTGATTTTCATGACAGCCTATGTGGGGGACATCACTTCTGGAGGACCACAGCCTCTAAAATTCTCAGGGTTGTCATGACAGCCTATGTGGGGGGCATCACTTCTGGAGAACCACAGCCTATAAAATTCTCAAGGCTGGGTATTTCTGTCCTACTCTATTCACTGATGTCTATACAAAGATCAGAGCTTATATCAAATTTCATAAATTCTATGGTAAGAAACAACTCAAGTATTTTTCATTGAAGCCTGTGGCAGCTTCAGGACCCTTTCAGTAGTGGGGATGGACTTCATTGGGGAAATTCATCCTTCTTCAAGTGGTCAACACAGGTGGATCTTAACTGCAATGGATTACTTCACCAAATGGATAGAAGTTATCCCCACAAGGAGTGCTTCTCACAAAGTAATCATTGGTTTTCTTGAAGATATCATGGCAAGGTTTGGTTGTCCGAACAGAATCATCACTGATAATCCTGCATCCTTCAAATTTGAACCATTGATCAAATTTTGTGCGCAGTTCAGAATTTCATTGATTCACTCTACCCCCTACTATCCCCAAGGCAATGGACTAGAAAAGTCCTCTAACAAGATCCTTATAAAGATTTCAAAAGACTACTAGAGGACAACAAGAATGTATGGGATTCAAAGCTAAAAATTTCTTTGTGGGCTGATAGAGTGACAACAAAGAGGTCTCTGGGTGTCTCTCCTTTTCATCTTGTGTATGGATTTGAGGCCATCTTTCGTTATTAGCTTTCCCTGCCTGTGGAAAAATTATTTCAGGACTTCCGAGGAGAGCCCGATGATATGATCAAAAGAATACAGTAGCTAGTAGAAGTGCAGGAGACTAGAGATCAGATGATGGACAAGGCACACGATCATCAGCAAAAGATCAAGCAGGCCTTTGGCAGAAAGAGCAGTAAAGAGGATTTTTAACTGGGAGATCTAGTACTCAAATGGGATGCACCCAGACAAGACAAGGAAAATCATGGTAAATTTGAAGCCCTTTGGATTGGGCCCTTCAAATTTTCTAAGGTATTTCCAAATAATACTTACAGGTTGCAGAATTTGGAGGGTGATGAAGTTTTTGGTGGCCTTGTTAATGGGAATTTTCTAAAAAGGGTCCTTTGTTTGAGCCATAAGTGGCTCCTTCATACCATTGTAGATATCATTTTCTTTATGTTTCTAACAACTGACTCCATGACCCAACAGTAAGGAGACTGAAGTTGTGATTTCTTGGAATCTCATAGGAAGCATGCCATCCCCCCATGGAGCCTAATGTTAGCACATATTGTTGATTGTGGGGTGTTTTCTCTAGTAAGTGGCATTCTAGCGAAAAAAAAATGACAAATAGGGGGATAAAAACCCACTTTTTATCGTTTATCCTAAGTTTTGTGCATGGGCGCGTTGTGCTAAGGGGCACGTAGATATGGGTGGCTAAGATCTGCATGCTCAAATCTATAGCATAGGATCCATATCAGACCCCCACGACTTTCTACCTTTAATGAGGGGGGGGGGATTCAAGTTGGTGGCTTTTGAGTGCAGGCCCCCCACTAACGTGGTGCCTCCTTGTGAACTTGAACACCCCCCCCCCGC
Organism: Picea engelmannii; assembly: GCA_009831015.1. NCBI lineage: Eukaryota > Viridiplantae > Streptophyta > Pinopsida > Pinales > Pinaceae > Picea > Picea engelmannii. Next base: position 146,290 of record ML785451.1, read on the forward strand.
ATGCCAAACCTCTTACCATCTTCCCACCCCTCTGTGTAGACCACATACCCCCTCCGCTTACCACCCTTGTCTCCTAGCAACACCTATCTTCCACTCACTCATCTCTCTGCCTATCACATCTCCTCTTTCTTGTGCCACTTGTCACCGCCTGCCATGTGTATCCCACTCCCACATCATGTCACATCTCCTTTCTACCTCCTACTCTCGCTTCATGACACCTGTCTCTCATGTCGTTTCCACCTGTGTCATTGTTCTCCCCATTGCACCTACCACTGCATCCTCCCTCCACATCACCTTCTCAGGCCACATTGCCTCTACGCCTTTACATCTCAATGCCCACTTTCTTTCGTCCATGCTTTCCCAATCATCATTATGTCGTTGTGTCTTTCCACATGGTCACCAATCGCCTCGTCGAGTCCTCGTTAGCTCCACCTTCATCCACTTTCTTGTTTCCCTTGCAAGTTTCCCACAAAGCACAGACCATGAAGCATAGGTTGCTACGTCTTCCAAGTGTATGTGTTGACTCTACCCATTCAATTCCTGATGAAGCGATTAATGAAAAACATGGAAGGTCGGTGAGACATCGTCTCCTTCCATAAATAAAATTCTAGAGAGGGACAAACCGTAGATGCAGGCTGTCAGTCCTGTCTAACCAGAGATTGTGTTTGATAGAAGACTGCATGGGTAGCCTCACCAACACCTGCATGTGCATCCTGACAGAGAAGCTCATCAACGCAAAGCTTTGAAAGCATGACAGGATTGCCTCAGGAAATCAGAGTCAGTTCTAAGTATATGTAGGCATTTTTTCCATTTTGTAAAGGGTCGATGGTTGAGATATGCTCTTGATTATAAAGTTTTAGTAAAGCCTCTGGTTCTCTGGTTATGTATTTCATTTGAGACTTCTTGTTTAATAACAGTTATCCTTATTTTACATCTCTTTTGCCTCTAATACTGAAATTTCGGGCATGGATGATTCAATCGAGTTGTTGCAACTATATTGTAATGTATGTTTGATTGCAGCATTGTTGTAACGTTTTCAGTTTCCCAAAGCTCTGAATCAAGAGGATCTTGTCTTCTGAGTTTTTATCTCCTATGGATGCTGGAAGACTAGATTCCCATAGCAGACCTTCACATCTTTCTCAAGTTATTCCTCCTACTCACCACTATACCACATCTTACTGACTAAAGTTAGATTGAGACCTCATCTGCCTGTGCACACCAGCCTAGTTTTCTAAGTTAAAGAGATATTATCTCGAGTTTGCATCCATTCAACCCCCCTTAAATTTATCCATCATGACATAAAAACTGATGGGCACTGGGCTTTCCTTTGCCGCAGTCCAGAGGTGACTTCTAGTGCTAACAAGTAAGTTCCCCATTCCACCACCTGATATTTCTACTCCTTTTTTCATTTCAATTAACATGATATCAACCACTTTTGGTGAAATCCCTGAGTCTTATGACCCTTGGATAGTACCTAGCTCTAACGAATGTCTTCATTACGACGAATGAATGCCTTTCATTCTAGTAGAATTGGATTATCAAGTTATTCAATCGACAACTCCTTCTCCTCATTCTCTCTTAGATACGTCTCCGGATATTTTTCACATGGTGTTTCACACCGACGAGACGATCATGATAGTCATGTATATGGAATATACCTCATGGGACAATGGGCATCATCATTCTATCCTTTTCCTCGAACCCGAGACCATAGAGAGTTATCAATGGATTTCCAATCTGTCTACTTTTGTTACTATTTCCCCTGTTCCTGAACCAATACATGATGTTTTGTATAAAGGGAAATTAGGTAACATTTCACCCACCATCCCTCTAGATATTTCGAATAAACACGAAATCGTGGAAACTGTTCATATCGGTGCCTCATGTTCTGCTAACAAGATCTGACTTTACAAATCATTTTTCCAAGAATTTCGTGACATTTTTTCCTGGAGTTACAAAGAGATGCCTGGAATTGATCCCAATATTGTTGTACATGAAATTAAGACTTAGCCGGAAGCTAAACCCATTCAATAGAGACTTCACTCAGTACATCCACGCAAAGTTGTTGCTATTAAACATGAAGTTGAAAAACTTCTTAAAGCCAGTTTTGTCTATCTTGTGTCTTTGACTGATTGGGTGTCCAATCTTGTTCCACTTACGAAGAAACAAGGCACGATCCATATTGTGTAGATTATAGGGATATCAACAAGGCTTGTCCCAAAGACAATTACCCAACCCCTTTCATTGACCAAATCATTGACGGCTATGTCGAGAGTGAAATATTCTCCTTGATGGATGGTTTCTCCGCCTATAATCAAATCAATATTTTACCTACATATCAACATAAGACTCCTTTTATTTTCCCTTAGGGAACCTTCACATACCGGAAACTACCTTTTGGTCTCAAGAATGTTGGTGTGACATTTCAATGTGCTATGTCTTACGTTTTCAAGACATTAAGCACATTGTACAACCCTACCAAGATGATTTACTGGCACATTCCATGCATCTTCAAGATCACCCAACACATTTACGGGCCATTTTTCTATGTTGTTGCTATTATCGCATACGATTGAATCGACATAAATGAATTTTTTGTGTGGATTCTGGATGGCTTCTTGGTTTTATCGTTTCTACTCATGGGATTAGGGTGGACCCTCTGAAGGTTGAATCTATTCTCAATTTGTCTCCTCCTTCTACACTATGCCAACTCCAAATTTTTCAAGGGAAGACAAACTTTTTACATTGATTCATCCCCAATTATGTTGAATTAACAAAAGGTTTTACTCGACTTCTTAAGAAGGGTTATGATTTTGTATGGGACGACACTGCAAACAAATCCTTTGAATCTTTGAAACTTGCCTTAACCTGTACACCATTATTATTTCCTCTCGACTATAGTCAAGATTATTTCTTATACTTAGTTGCTTCATATTCTACCATTTCTATTGTTGTAGTCCAAGAGGATGATTCACATGATGAACATGTTATCTATTATTTGAGTCTGAGTCTCACGACCACCGAACCAAATATTTACATGTGGAGAAACTGGCTTTGGCAGCTATTCAAGTTGTTCGACATTTTCGTCATTATATCTTATTGCACAGAACCAAAGTCATTTCTAATTGCAACCCTATGCAACACATCATTACTCGAAAATTGTTGGGGAGGAAATACTCCAAATGGATAGTGATTCTCCAAGAGTTTGATTTGGAGTTTGAGCATTCCAAATTAAAGAAATCTTTGGTTTTTTCCGAGTTGATATGTGACCTTCCATCCACTGAGACAGAAACTCTGACAAAGGGTTCCTTTCCTGATGAGTCTCTCTTTCTGATCAGTTCGGATGACATATGGTATGGATACATTATCATTTATCTCCAGACCCAAAATTTTTGGCCCGACCTTTATAGTGTAAATCATTGTTGTATTCGGTATCAAGCCCATCAATACATTATCCTTGGTGATACCCTTTACCGTCGTGGTATTGATTCAATTTTTCAACGATGTATAACCTATGAAGAAGCTGAGAAATATTTGAATGAATGTCATTCTGGAGAATGTGGCAGTCATATGTCTGGGTATGCCACTTCCCAAAAGATCTTACGAGTTGGTTACTTATGACCTTCATTGTTTAAGGACTGCATTACTACCGTCCATAAATGCCACGCTTGTCAAACATATAACAATAAGATCTAATCTCATCATACTCCTCTTTACCCTGTAGTTTCCATTGGTCCATTCACTAAATGGGTCATTGACTTCATGACATGTAACCCTCAATCGATCGGGGGGCATGGATATATTATCATAGCCATGGATTATTTCACTAAATGGGTCGAGGTGCCTACATTTGATAATACTAGGAAACCTACAACGTTGTTCATATTCAATCATATCATTACTAGATCTTGTGTCCCTCAAGCCATCTTCACTGACCATGGTAGTCACTTTTGCAATTTCATGATGTCTGAACTTACTGATATGTTGGTTCTTCGACATGAAAACTCAACACCTTACTATCCACAAGCCAATGGCCAAGTTGAAGCAATTAACAAGGTTCTTACTACTATGTTTCGACAGATGATAGGAATTCACAAGTCAAGCTAGCACACGATGCTCTTCTCGGAATTATGGGCCTATCGGACATTCGTTAAATATTCCATAGGGTTCACACCTTTCTAGTTAGTATATTTTATTGAAGCTATTCTACTGATCGAATGTGAAATCCCATATTTGAAACTATTTTTTGAACTTCTCCCTAACACCTCAGTTGAGGAGGAACATCTCCTGTATTTGATGAAATTAGATGAGACTCACCATGATGTTTCCTTAGTCATTGAAACTCAAAAGAAGCATGTCAAATCTCATGATGAAAAGCATGTCAACCCACATGTTTTTTCTGAGGGTGATTTGGTTCTCCTTTATGAACAAGATCGTGACTTATTCGGGGTTGATAAATTTGAGCCCATGTGGCATGGCCCTTATATCGTGAATTGAGTGTTAGAGAAAGGGGATTATGAGATGGTAGATTATGATCGAATTCCTTTGAGTGAACCTAGAAATGGGCTTTACTTGAATAAGTACTATGCTTAAACTATTTTTTCATAAGTGTTGTGTGTTTTTAGTGTATCATACTCTAGTGTTCTTTTTTCATTTTTGTTCTAACTTTTAGCTACTTAACCTGCATTGTTCTTGGTTTCCAGATTTCATTGTCTTTGCTACCCTATATTGGCTTTGTTGATGATGCTAAATGCAGTACTCAAAAACTAGTTTATGTTGCATGGACAATCTATGCACCTACGACTGAGTTGATCAGTCTACATGGTGTTTGCCTTGGTCGTGCAACTAATAATATCATGGAATATAGTGCATTTATTGAGTTATTAACTGACACCATTTCATTTGGCATCCTTCATCTTATTGTATGACTTAATTCACATTTAGTAGTGTTGCAGTTGAGTAACATTTATTCCATCTGAAGTCCTACATTGTTACAGGAATATTCAAGAATTCACCTCTTGGAAAGACATTTTGATTATATCGAGTATCAACATATTCCCAGATGTCTAAACACATTGATAGATGCATTGGCTAATTACGTGTTAGACAAACATTTGAGAAATTTATAAACCCAAAAGCACATTTTTAAAAGACAAGTAAACCGGTAGGAACTTTATATTTATACGTCAAAAGTTACAAAAACTGTTTGTCCAAGGACCAAAATATCAAAATAGTGAATCTCATGGATTCATATACAAAATCATCAAGGATTTTTCTCATTGTAAAAAACAACTTCATGTGCCACTCTACGAAGCATTCGACCAATAGATGTTGATACACCAACTGTATGGCGTTGGTAGTGCTAGGGTATTTTGTCCACCGTGATATTAGGGGCGTTCATGGTTAATCCCTCTAAGTTCTTCTCGATCTCCTCAAGATCCTCGGAAGCCACTCCTCGACCAGCCACAGTGCCTATATCTCCTTGCCTATGAATAGAATATGATCCCAAAGGACGATAAGGTGCCACATATTCATTATTGAGAGCACTTGATTAAGTCTTGGATAAATATTATATAATTAAAATATCAAAAACATTTTATATAATTAAAATATCAAAAACATCATATAATTAAAATTCACTTCTTACCTATGTCTCCCCACTGATATTCCTCAGGAAGAGCTAAGTCGGGATCTCTACATAAGTTCGCCCCAGCGTAATCATAGTCCTCCACCATGATTAGTTGACCTCTCAGCCACTAGAAGAAACCTTCGTCATACTTGACTATAGCCACGCCACCATGACGAGCCATAAAATCCACCCATATTTTGATCTATGGATCTTGTGGAGTGGGTATGCCCCACTCCACCTGTAGACATAAGACGGGGACCCTCTCTAGGAAGAAGGACACTAAAATGGATCCATAACCAAAATGTTTCAACTGAACATTCTGAAACTTTGTCAGTTTCTTTTTCATGTTCTTTAAGAGACCCTCGCACCAATTGAAGACTCGGGGCTCCATACACTCTATGGAGTAATGAAAGTGGCTTTAGAAAGCCATGTGGCAATCCACACTCCCTTCCATCCTAGTGATAGTATAGAGGATGGCTCTCAATGGTAAATATCAAACATCCCTAATGGAAACCTTGCCATTATGCTTTTCTATACCTGGCACCTAGTGGTGTGAAACATAGTAATCCATGGGTTCTCCCCCACACCTACTTCCTGAGAGTGATACCCGAGAGCCTCAGTGAGATAACCCCATCATAAATTAAATGTCATCTATATACAAGGTCAGTGTATGGACAACCACATGAAAGGCTTGTTCATCTACATCCCACATGTGGACTAGATACTCCAACAATCTCAATTGGGCTCTCATGCCCTGAATTTTGAAGAATTTGAGTAAACCACACTCCCGAAGTGCCATGATAGTGATCGAGTCATTCCCGACAAAGTTGTATTTTTATTCATGCTCATGTTCCCTCCACTCAAGCATTTTGACTGAGGAAAACTTAACAAGTAACATCAAAAGATGATTACATTCATAAAAAATCAATTCTTGGAAGTTTTCCTAACTCATTTTTTCTTTTCAAAAATCGAGTTGTGGTCATCGCGGGGCTTTGATTTTACACAGAGCGACTTCGCCGCACCCTAGATTTGTGTCCCCTGGATTTGAGCCTACGATGATCTCAAAGCGTAGTGACCTCCAAAAAATGGACCCTAACTCAAATTTAAGCCATTAAAAATGAAATTTTAAACCATGAAAAGATAAAGGGGAAAGAGATTACCTTTTTTATGAAAGCAGTTTGCAAAATGGTCCACCAGGCGCTCTGAAATTGACGCTTGAAATTTGGAAGAAAATGAGGGTTTTGGGCACTATTTGGGTGAAATTGCAAAATGAAATGGTAAATGGGTTGTTTTGACCTATTTTATTACTTTTTACCATATTTTATTGCAAAACTAAATTATTTTTTATATTTTACCCATGCCCTAAAGTCTAACCAACTTTGAAAAGTGTTTTCTATTACAGATTGAAATATCTAAGGATGGAACGTTTGACTAGGATCCACCATTTTTAGTTGTTTTTGTGTGTTTTTCTTATGTACATATTCTTTTAGGGTTTTTTAGGAAAAAATCCGAGCGTAGTCTTAATTATTTCTCACGCTCGTGAAACCATGAGAATATAATCGAGTAACCTTTTTTTGCTTTTTCGAACTCCCATTGGTAATATGAAAAATAAACCACTATGGAGTATCCTTTAAACACTCTTCAAGCTCCCTAAACATGAAAAGATAGCCGAGCGACCTTATTATTTTCACGCTCGTAAAAGTATTTGAGGAAAACATCTAATGAGTAGTAGATTATCTATTTTTTGGTCTTGTCAGACTAACTTACGAAAAAGTACATTATGGAGTTCTCTTTAAGTGTTTTTCAGACTCTCTAAACACGAAAAAACCCTGAGTTTTCTTTCTTTGGACTCATAAAACAAAACATCGAAAGGCCCATATCGGATCGAACCACTCCTTATTAGGGTTCGTTAAACATACTCTGAGGGACTCGTCTGAAGGATGAGATTACATTACAATCATATGCTATCCTCCTCAATCTTGCATAAAAATAAAGAGGTACTGGCCAGAAATGGTGGGGGAAAATTGGGAAAGAAATTTGTATATGTATATGTGTTAGTGGCAGTAAATTCTCTCTTGAGCATGACACCCCCCTTCATAATTGTATTCGGGTTGGGAAATCCATGTGTCTCTAGTTTGAACATCCATAAGTTCATATCTTGGGTCCTCCTTGAGTCAATGTTGCCAAGCCAATTGTCGTTTCGTTCATATGTTCAAGAGAAGTCTAACCTAAACAAGCCTTCTATTAAGTCGACCATCTTCACTTATAAATTTTCTACCATGTCAGTCTTCCCTAATTCAGTTTCGAATCACTTCATACTCTGGTCTACTTCAAATCTGCTACATATTTCATGTCATTGATGGGGGATACATTAATCCCCTCCTATGAAGAATCTTTTCCTGTTGACTTCAACTCATTATCTGGGAACAAGACTTAGAAATCACATTAGTACCTTGGAGCCTGCAAGCCTCAATGGCAGGTTTCTCCGCTTTCAACAATGGGTTAACATCTTTGGCCCCTAATTGGAAGATTCCATCGAGTGTTTGACTTCAAATCATTCATTCACACTCTTTGGATTGTACTAGAGTACCTTGCGAGTCATTAACATCAATGGTGATTTACCTCACACTTGTTAACGGTTTTCATTAATGATCGGTAATCAAGTGGTTTCTACCATGTTCGACTTCAACACCTGTAATCACATGGCTAGATTCGTACTTAGAGACGATGCAAATAAAGACCCTGGATCTCACCATATAAGTCCAGGTTGTGACGGAGTATTCATAAGTTTATACTGACACATAGATCCACTGTGTATATCCTGTGGCTATGTCTAAATTTGAATTCTTTAAGAGCATAGATCCAGAATGTATTTCGCGTGGCTATCTTGAACCATGATGACTTGGATCTGCATTGTATGTTTAAGTGGCCATGACTCACTTCACACTTATGATTAGAATCAATTGTAGTCTAAGTCTGGGAATGCCTACCTCAGAATATGGTATATTATTATGCAGATGCTTGATTGTTTGCAGGTTCCTGACCAATGCACTCCTCGTTTTTGACACACACATTCTACAAAGTATTTTAGCTGTCACAGGTTCCAACTTCATACTTTGGGGGAATTCTATTACACATTATTTTGGTCACCCGAGTGATCAACTAATGACATGTGCATAACTCACTTCCATGTTCCTTAAAAACATTAAAATATACTTTCTCCATGAGAAAAGTGGTTTACCTTTTCTTCCTTAAAAACTATGACAAGGGAGATCGTCACACCCTGCTCTATGTTTTGAGTGCGACGATGCTTGATCGTCTCACATTGCACCAAATATGGACTGCAGTGTCATTGTAGGTTGCCTATGCATAGCGTGTGATGATGATTAAACAAAGGAAAAGTGAAATTCATGAATGTTCTAGAAGGGAATCTTCTAGAATATGATGTGGCCTCTGATCAATTTAAATCTTATTCGCTTCTCTAATTTAGTGGGATCATCCTAATCACCTCATCCATTCCTCTTTCACCCTATATAAAGAGGGATATCTTATGGAATAGGCTAAGATTTGCAAAGTCTTTCTTATGCATGAATATTTATTCTATATATTATACTTGAGATAGCTTTTGTTTATCCCTCTACGTCAGATTGTCGATCTTCTTCATCAAAGGCATTGGAGAAAAGGTGTGTGTGTTGGAGAAAAGAGCCATTGAAAGGGACCTTGAAACATCAATGCATGTGTTGTATTCTCCACTTCCCATTTAACATGACGCAACAATACATTTCCTCCCTATAAAGGTATCTTTACTTTTATTATATAACTCCTTGATCTTACACATCGAATTCATTGGAATATATATATATATCTTTGTTCTCTCTCTTTGTTGGTTTTTTATTCTTAAACAGGTTCACCATCCCGCAAATCCAAAGATGGAGTGACAAGGATGACACTAACGAGGATCAAGCATCATTTAAAAGGTATGTCACTTGTCCCTCTGTGAAATAGTTTATATGACAATGAAGTCTAAGGTGAAGTTTGTATTCTATGTTGTTTTTTTTCTAGCTTCCTGTGGAAGTTAGGGAGATTAATTTGTGTCTAGACTTACCAATTTGTCCGATAACTATAGGTGAAGAAATAATTTGTTTTTTCTCTTCTACAATATTCTCAATCTGCTTCATCTTGATAGAAAGGTATGGGGCTGAGGCTGTAGTGGTTGTAATATCCGTCTATTCACCTTCTGATCAGATTGTGAAGAGGTTGAACTTTGCAGTAGGAGAGATTACGAGACTTTTTTGTCAGTACAGTAGTCGGAACTACCTCTGGTATCCTTTAGGGATAACCCCCCAGAGTAACAATGACGCTACGGGGTCAAGACTCATAAAACACATGATGCCTCCACATATATGGTTGGCCTAATAGAACATCACAGACTTAAAGTAGGGAAATATCACACAGTACCTCATCCTTCAAGGGATTGATGTCATATGACAGACGACAGTGTTGGTTGACGTGAAGATCACTCCCTTGCAAGAGTCATTCGATGGTGTAGGGTTGCGGGTGTGGCATTGTCGGCAGGGCTAACCGCTTGATGACCTCCAATTAGATGAGGTTATTCTGGCTACTTCTATGAACGATTAAGTTCACTGAGGTGCCTTTCACCCACATATTTGAATGAAAGAGACGTTCACCTTCCCTTGGCTCACCAGGTTTACCAAGATGGATCTTGGTGGTAAAAACTATGGAACTGGGTTCAACGTCAATGATTTGTCTCCCTTTTTCTAGTTATAACTCATATTCGAAACCCGCATCTAATTCATAGGATTTCACCTCAGCCACTAATGACTACTTTGAGCGGAAATCGACAGTGTTATGCCATAGGCTCTTATGGAAGTTGCACCACTTCCTAGTATCTGTCTTCATCTTTCCATTTTCCTTCTTTGTTTTCAGCTTAGACTGGTTGTCCTAAGGTTGTCCATATTTTCTCTACCCTTTGTTCTATGAGTTGGGAATTCCCTTTCCCTACTTCTTCTATGAGGGATTCTGATACCCAAACTACCACATCATTTTTTTAAGCTTCTTCTTGATTTTGACAGCATATTGATAGGCCACGCCCAAGGATGAGATATACATAAAATCCATTTCCTCTTGGATGTATCTATGCATACCATCGTAATACTTTAGAACCATATGTGTCTCACAATATTTGATACCCATATTGGTGTGCAAGGTATGGAAGATATTTGTGAACTATGGCACTGCTTGGTCCCTTTCCTGCCATAGTGTGGTCCATTTTGTATACAGGTCATCATAACTTCCAATAGGGTATTATTGTTCCTTAATAGAATCCATGATGGACTCCCAGGTGAGTGCGACTATAAATAATGAGTGTTCCTCTATTTCATTTTTCTCACATAAAGTATCCCACCAATATTTGGCATGGGCTGCGACTTTAAGGAGCGCAAAAGTAATATTTGCTCTATTCGAAACGTTCTGGATAGAAAAATACCCTTCTAGCATATTCAACCATTTTTCTATATGATTTGCTTCTATCTCAACTTTGGATATAGGAATATAAAATTTGATCTATACCGTGAAGGTGGTGGCACCTCCGCTCAAAGAAGATGCATCGCTTGTTGGTAGTCGTCGAAGGATTTGTGCAAAATTATCTGTCATCTCGTTCCTCTGTTATGCAAACGCTTCCTTGGGAAACAGTTTGAAAGGATCTCTTGTCTCATCATCTTTATTTTATCCTGCCATGGAAGGTCACTTGGGCATGTGAGAGATTTTTTCCTCCAAAGAAACAAGATCAAGACCCAACTCTTTGTACCCTGACCTCGTCGGGGACACGCACTAAGAAAAATAAGGAGAAGACAACTCTGATACCACTAATCTAGATTTTATGAGCAGAACCAAATGAAAATAGATCATTATTATTATTATTATCAACACAAAGACACAAGGAAAAATAACATGGATGTAGTAAAACTGGCTTCTATTCAATAAAGAAATATGGTAAAACTGTAAAATGCAGACTGAAAACAAGCTTTCTAGAATGGTGGAATCTTATCTCTAAGAAGAGATGTGATGGTTGCACTCATTTGCAAGAAGATGATTATTTTTGCAATGAGGCTCCATAGGAATTTTTAACATAATGAAAATCCAAAACCCTAACCCCAGAAAATGAAAGGCCAAAAGGTTTAGAGGCCCCGATGGGGGTAGTTGATATGTCAACTTCCCAAGGGCGTAAAATTTCCATATGATCTCTATTTGGGGCATTTTATACCTCATCGAAAAGGTATATCTGAGAAGTAAAAATTTCATCAGGGGTTAGGGAAATACATTAGCAAAACCTAGCCCCCAAAAATTCCAAAACAACGTTGTTTCGGTTCTCAAAACGACCCCAAAAGTTTGGGACTTGAAAAACTGTAAAAAACTTCCAAATGGAAAACTATATTTTGATCCAGTGGAATAGGTGGGTGGCCACCGATATCCATTTGGATCAGTTATGTCTTAATTATGTGTTCTTAAAGTGTTAAATATGATAAAAATTATACAATATTGATTCACCCCCCCCCCCTCTCAGTACTGCTAAAGGTTCCAACAAGATTTTCAATTGGGTCCATATGCTTTCTTTCAATGTTAAACAAGAAGTACAAAAGCATCAGCAAGCTTCTCTAGGATATTGCTCATGGTTTTTTTATGTCTTCCTATTTGGTAGATACCGTCTATGTAGACACCCATTTCCATATTTTATCTTGGAGCTAGTGTCCCTCTTAGGAACGAATTCATTTATATTGTTATAAAATGCGGGCAATCAATTGCAAAAATCATTTCTATGACATATATAAAATTTTCATGATCCCATTGCATCTTCTTTTGAGAAACCTTCCATGCCCAAGATTCACTCAGGAGGATATGAATGCCATAAAAGAAATAAGTGATTGGTTTATAGATGATGAATTTTCAGACATTAGGATCTTTGGTTGTGAAGGGCCCCCTCATCTCTTGCCTAGGTATGTCCCGGATAGGATAGAATTAAAAGAAATTGCATACCAGATTTTAAGTGTCGGCATTACATTCAGTTTGGATAAAAATTCAAAAAACAAATGGCCTAATTTCTCGATTTCACTAGGTATTTATACCTTGTCAAATCCAAAACATGCTCAAAAAGAGGTTCACCCACTAGATCAAATATGTCTGGCCCATGGTAAATTTAAGAGACATGATCCAACATAAGTTGTCAAAAAACGTTGTTCTATGGTGAAAATCAAAAAATATATTCATGAAAACAAACGTTTTGACCTTATTCTTCAGGGGAAATGTACTTCCACGAAGTAATACAAAGAATTTATTCCATAATAAATAGTCCTAATTTCTTGGAATTTATTGAATGACAAGTTAACAGAAAGAGATCTTTTCTTAAGGAAAAGAAAAGAATATGGGGAATTGTAGAAGTTGATGAAAGTCAAGAAGAAGATAAAAATGAAGCAGAACCACATCCTAGTGCTTATGTTAAGAACCAAATATCAATATAGCACAGAAAAACCTCAGAAAAAGTACTCAACGCCTTGAAAAAGAGATAATTTCAGATAATAAGCCTCTTCAAGGGGGAAACCTCCTTTTACCCCACTTAAATGTTCAATTACAAGATGATTCCAAATGAAAATGTATCCTTGGTATATATAGGTGACCAGGAGGTATAATTACAACTAATGGAATAAAGCTGACATAAATAAAATAACATTACTAATGTAATATGCCCCAATTAAGGGGTAATGAGCCAATATTAGGGCTTAACATGCCCCTCCAAGTGTTGTCCGCAACGATTGAGTAACTCTGGATGCTTCTATATAAAAGACTCATCTTCCCAAGTGGAATCTTTCTATGGTAGTTTCCTCCATTTAATGAGATACTCTGAAATGGATCTATTCCTCAGCTGGTGAATTCTTGTGTTAGTGATGGCTTCAGGCTCCAATAAGATTTTTCCTTCCTCGTCAAGCTCTGGAAATATAGTTTGAACTGGGATATTGTCACCTATAACCTTCTTTAAGCATGAAACATGGAAAATTGGGTGTACTCGTGAAGATATAGGCAACTCCAATTTGTATGTCATAGTACCAATATTTTGCAACACATTATAAGGGACATAGTACTTTGGTGATAAATTATTATTCTTCTTGGCTTTCTTGAGGGACATTCGTTTGTATGGTTGTAGTCTTGAAAACACCCAATCCCCTACTTCAAAACTTATTTCACTACGATGTTGATATGCTTGTTGTTTCATGCGATTATGTGCCATGGTCAGGTTGTCCTTTAAGATTTGGAGAACTTGTTGTTGATTCTCGATGTGATCTTCCACTGCTTGAACCTTAGATTTTTCTTTTAGAGAAGAAGTGATGGAAGGAGGGTGGTATCCATAAAGTGCCATAAATGGTGTCATTTTTGTTCCAGTATGAAAGGAATTGTTATACCACCATTCTGCCAAGGGTAACCATTTCAACCATTGTGTTTGTTTATCAGACACATAGCAATGAATGTATCCTTCCATACATTTGTTCACTATCTCAGTTTGTCCATCAGATTGAGGATGATAGGATGAGATATGAGCCAATTGAGTACCCAAAAAAGAAAATAATTATGTCCAAAAATGTCCAGTGAAGATGGGATCTATGTCACTTACAATAATCTTTGGGCTGCCATGTAGATTTTGAACTGTCTCCATGAATGAGGTGGCAACTATATTATCTTTGAAGGGATGAGAAAGTGCACAAAAGTGTGCGTACTTGGTCAGTCTATCAACAATCACCATGATGACACTCTTTCCTTCATAATTTGGTAACCCTGTGATGAAATCCATGGAAACCTCCTCCCAGAGCTGACTTAGGATGGATAATGGTTGTAAAAGACCTGGGATCTTAATTGTTTCCACCTTGTTTTGTTGGCAAACCAAGAATTCTGCCACAAATCCTTCTTGACTCTATGGTAGGTTTTCAAAAATCCCGAGTGCCCACCTACTGGAGAGGTGTGTAATTCCAATAGTACCTTTTGTTTGAGTTGGGAGTTCTTACATAAATATAAGCGATCTTTGTACCATAGTGAATCATTTTTCCATGTAAATGTATATGATGCACTAGAATCCTACTGCAACCTTTGAATGAGAGTCCACACTTTTTCGTCATTCTTCCATTCATCCCTTTCTTCTATTATCCAATCAGGTTGGATGATCGAGATAACACAGAGAAAGGCCTCAACATCTTCATCCTTTCTTGAGAGTGCATCTGCCACAACATTTTGCTTCCTCTTTTTATAGACAATTTCAAAATCATAACCCAATATCTTGTTTACCCATTTTTGTTGTTCTTCTGAAGATAGTCTTTGTTCCAAGAAGTATTTAAGACTATCATGATCTGTTTTGACCTTGAAGTGCTACCTATTAGGTAAGGATGCCATTTCTTCAATGCATGTAGTATTTCCATCATTTCCTTCTCATAAATGGGTTTGTGTAAGTCCTTTCCCTTGAGTGGTCTACTTTCAAAATCCATGGGCCTTCCTTCTTGCATTAGGATAGCACCAATTCATTTCCTGAGGCATCACATTCCACAATAATGGTTTTTGTGAAGTCTGGAGTGGTCAAGATAGGATCTTTTCACATCACCTCTTTAAGTTGTTCAAAAGATTTAGTTTCCTCTGGAGTCCATGAAAATGCATCCTTATTAGTTAGTGTCGTTAAAGGTGTTGTTATTCTTCCATAGTTTCGAACAAACTTGCGGTAGTAACCTGTCAAACCTAAAAATCCTCTAAGATTCTTCAATGTTTTGGGAATCATCTAGTCCATCATGGCCTTAATCTTGTTAGGGTCTACCTTGAGACCTTCATGAGATACAATATGACCCAAATACTCTACCTCCTTTACTCCAAAGAAACATTTGGATGGTTTGGCATATAGATGTTTCTCCTTTAGTAGTTGTATCACCTTGTCAACATGTCACACATGATCCTCCCAAGACTTTCTATAGATTAGTATATCATCAAAAAATACTAACACAAATTTTCGAAGGAAGGGCTTGAAAATGGAATTCATCAACCCTTGGAATGTGGAAGGTGCATTTGTAAGGCCAAAAGGCATGCCCAAAAATTCATAATGGCCTTCATGAGTTCAGAATGTTGTTTTTTGGATATCTTCTTCCTTCATTATGATCTGATGATACCCTGAATGGAGATCCAATTTTGTGAAATAGATTTCTCCATGTAGTTCATCTAAAAATTCATCAATGACTAGAATGGGAAACTTATCTTTAATAGTGATTTTGTTGAGCTCTCTATAATCTGGACACATACGCCATGAGCTATCCTTCTTGAATACCATTACCACTGGTGCAGAGTAAGAACTTTGGCTAGGTCTAATAATGCCATCCTCTAACATTTCTTCAACCATGCGCTCAATTTCACT
>ML785451.1:163081-194984 GCA_009831015.1 Picea engelmannii
TATATTCAATCTTTGGAAGTTCTCAATGTGCTCGGTAACTGAACCCTTTTTCTTGAGATTTATCAATTGGATAAAGAAGGTATTGCTCCTTGTATCCTCATAGTGTGCTATCATTTCTTCCGTGAAAATTGTCCAAGTGACGAATGATTTGTGAGAACAAATCCATAGATACCATACAAATTGATTAGGTTCTAAATATAAAGAAGCAATTCATACCTTTTGTGTATGTGGCACATTATGTAGATCAAAGAATTGCTCCATTTGAAGTATCCATGTGATTGGGTCCTTGCCATAAAACTTCCTCATATCGATCTTAGGAACATGGTTGGTCTTCAACCCAAAGTTGGAGTTTCTCCATTCTTGATTCACCTTCCTTGTGTCCTCATCATGAATTTAATTGGATGCATTTTCACTTTCAAGTGTCTTCTCTGTTACGAAATATTTCAATACTTCCATGATCTCCTCTTTTAAACCATCCATCTTTGCCTCCAACTTAGCTTCCATATCTTGTAGTTCATCTTTTGTTACTATCTTATTTTGTAAATCATTCATGTCCCTACGCATTTCTTCACCTTCATCAAGAGTCCAAGTAGGATTGTCTGGAGGATTATTTGGTGTAGAAGTTCCCTTTTTGGGTGGCATGTTGGCCATGTATCACTTTTGAACCTTGATTTTGAGGTGGTTCTACTAGACAATCTTTCTTCTGTTGTATATCCCAAGTTTCGGCCCTTCTGGGTATGAAACTTTATTTTATGTAGTTCTATGATATTTTTTCTCTACAATTCCACAAGTTTGATCAAAATTGGATGTGCCAAGTGGAATTTACGGTAACTTCCCCACAACTTGTTGTTTTTTTGCCTTTCTAGAAGATCTCCCTTGTATAGCGTGCCCCGCACAAAATAATTAATATAAAATTATGAAACGCGTACCATAAATACTACAGACTGTCCACGATCCAATGAAACTAGTCCCACTCAATTTGGATACTCTAGGAAGAGGTTATGATTGTTTTACCTAGAACACCTTCTTGAGACTAGTCAATAGGACTAGTCATATACCATATCTTCCACAGGGTGTATCTACAAATTTAAGATGCCCAGAAGTTGAAATTTTTACCACATATACCTTACTAATTTATGTGAATAGCCTCTAGATTTTAGGGTCTGAAACGTTACAGAAAAATTTTTATAGCGAAAATTCTGCAATGGATCAGTTCAAGATGATTCCATAACCCTATCTTGTACAAGTTGTATCTCCAAAAGTATAAGGCATTAGGAGCTGAAATTGTAACCCAACGTACCTTGATCCACCTACTAAATATCCTCCAATCCGTTCCTTCTGAAACATTGTAGAAAACAAGTTATAGAGAAAATTCCAAGGTGTCTCAGTTGTAGCAGCAAAACCCCAAGACCTTGAGCTCTGATAACATATGTTAAGAACCAAATTTCAATATAGCATAGAAAAACCTCAGAAAAAGTACTCAACGCCTTGAAAAAGAGATAATTTCAGAAAATAATCCTCTTCAAGGGGGCAACCTCCTTTTACCCCACTTAAATGTTCAAGTACAAGATGATTCCAAATGAAAATGTATCCTTTATATATATAGAAGACTAGGAGGTATAATTACAACTAATGGAATAAATCTGACATAAATAAAATAACATTACTAATGTAATATGCCCCAATTTAAGGGTAATGAGCCAATATTAGGGCTTAACAACTTCTTCAACAGAAAAGAAGTTGAAAATCTTCACAAGAAAAAAATATAACAGGAAAAGAAGACTCAAGCACGAGAAATAACCAGAATCCTGCCAAACTTATTGAGACAAACAAAGAATTGAACACCAGCATAGACATCAAATTTTCCAAGACAACACTTGTCCAAATTAGTAATCCTATCAATACTAATCCCATAACCTCAATTCCAAGAAGCCTGGTTACGAGTTCTTTGAATCTTGATAGAATTTCTCCTATACAAGATATTGTTCTATCTTCACACAATTTTTTCTCTGATGACAAAACCAAAATGATAGAAAAGAAAAGGTCCAAAAAGAGGAAAATGACCCACCATGAATAAATCACACAAGAACTAACTCAATTATGGAATGTTGCACATTTTGACGATGATCAATTTGTAGAGGAAGTTGTTAACTCATTGGGGGAATTTTCCAGTGCCAATAAATGGTCTGTGATGAGATTAAGAAACCAACTAAGGAAAGAGAAGAACAAAGTAAAGGAACCGGTCGAACAAAAAAGGATTCGGGAATACAATTGGCAACAAAAGCATGAATATGAATTCAAAGCCATCATAAAAGAAAACAATATTACTTAGAATATCATTGTAGAGTTGACAATAAAAATAGATGCAATTACAATTGAATATGACAGAGATTTAGTTACATTTGTTACAAAAAAAAGAGAAAATGAGCAAAGACTATCAGAAGCGGATAGATATGTTGATTGCTCAACTAGAAGAGGTGAAAATAAGAAATGATATTTCAAAAATACTAAGCAAAGAAGAAATACAACCTAATGCTAAATTTTCATCTTCAGAGGTTTTTTTCTATTCAAGATTGTGTCTGATCAAAGAACAACATGAACAAATCTTGCATGTTTTTGTTGAGTCTGAGTTACAATGTAAAAACCAAAAATATCTCCAGGATATTTTTTATAATTTGAAAATATGAGAGGAATAGAGCACCAGTTTAATGTCAAGATATATCAAAAAGTATGAAGAAGAAAAAATCCAAATACAAGATTCACTTGATTCTTGGGAAGCAAGTTGTTTGTTTTCACACAATCTCATTGCGGAAACAAGTAAAGGTTTCTCAGTGTTATGGGATTCACCAGTATATATCATTGAAGAATATTAATTGTTTGTTTGACAACATAGGTATTCCAACAAAGGATGAACACCTTTAGTAACCACACACAAAACCAGATCAAAGATCAACATGCTGATATTTTGACATGGTAAACCCCCTATAGGGAAATATTCACAACCCCAACCAACATGGCCACCTAGAGAAATTTTTTAATGAAAAAGAAAAATATTACAGAGATATTTACAAGATATTTTCTCACAATCGATCATCGACAAATAACCCTCCATGCTCTTTAAATAGAGATCATGGAACAATCAGGTGTTAAGCCACAGACCAATGTAGTTGTTAAGATTGAGGAGAATATGAACTGTCAAATCACTCTATGACGGGAACATATCGTGACCGTCGGATTTACTAACTACAAATGCATACTAATGCATACTAAATAAACACACTAAGAAACACACTTTTACCTAATGACACATTAGACCTAGTAGATATTTAATAACTCATAAGTGTCTAAATATCCTAACATCCCTCCTTAAGAAAAACTTGGGATATGATTGAAGGATTTACAAAAGTGACACAATAGGAGAAGGAAGGAGGAATTAGAGAATATTCCCCCTTAATGACAACTTCTTGAAATCCTAAAATAGATCTAAGTTTGGAAAACTTCTCTTATATAAGAGACTTTGTGAAAATGTATGCAGCTTGATATTCTGTAGGGAAAACAAGCACTTCAATAACTCGATCATGAATGAGCTTTCTGATGAAGTGCATATGTAGCTCGATGTGTTTGTTTCATTGATGTTAAACTAGGTCTTTGGCGAGCTTGATGGCACTTTGATTGTCACACCAAAGGTTGGTCATATGTTGTTGTTGGAATCCAAACTCGGAATGGATATGTCCAAGCCACAAGGCTTCCTGAATTTCATTTATCATTGCTCAGTACGTTGCTTCAGCTAAAGAAATTGAAATAGCCTGTTGTTTCTTACATGCCCAACTGACAGGTCCTGAACCAAGGCTAAAAACATAACCTGCAATAGACTTCTGATCATTAGGGTCGTCAGCCTAATATGAATCACTGAATCCAACCAATAAAGGATTCCCCCCTGAACTGTAATGTATCGCAAACTGAACTGTACCCAGGAAATATTGAAGTATCCTTTTAGTTTCTTTCCAATGGCTTTCATGGGATGTTTTCATATACCAAGCAACAATACAAATAGTAAAGGAAATATTAGGATGGGTATGAGTCAAGTATAAGAGGCTAGCAACTAACTAATGGTACAAAGTGGCATCAAATTTGGGAGAAGTACAGGTGGAAGAAAGATTGACTCCATAATGGAAGGGAGAAGGGGTTGGCTTACAATCATCCATGTGGAAGTGACGAAAAAGGTCACAAGAATACTTAGACTAGCAAAGAAAAATTCCTTCCTTGGTTTGTGAAACTTGGAGGCCAAGGAAATAGTGCAAAAATCCTAAGTCTGTCATTTCAAATTTCTTCTTAAGGTTGGTTTTCACACAGTTTAAAAGTTTGGAGTCACTACCACTAAGGATAATTTCATCAACATAAAGGACAAGGCTTATGAGATGGATTCCTACTTTCATGGTATATACATTAGGATCATATTGGCATCTATAAAATTTAGTGTCAATAAGAAAGTTGTCCATTTTGGCATACCAAGCTCAGGGAGCTTTCTTAAGACCATAAAGAGATTTCTTAAGGGGACAAACAAGTCTAGAGTCATGATGGACATATCCAGGAGGTTGTTCCGTGTATATTTATTCTTGCAAATCCCCATGCAAGAAGGAGGATTTAACATCCATCTGATGGACCTCCCATTTATGTGAGGAAGCAAGGGAAAGAACAAGGCAGATGGAATTCATTTTTTTGATAGGGGAAAAGGTTTCATTATAGTCAATTCCTTCAACTTGGGAAAATACTTTGGCAACTAATAGAGCCTTGTGCTTTTCAACACTTCCATCTGATGCATACTTAGTTTTGTAGACCCATTTACATATGAAAATTTTCTTCCTTTTGGAAGAGGTACAATATCCCAAGTATCATTTTCCATTAAAGAACGATACTCTTCATTCATTGTTGTATCCCAATATGGATGACTTGAAGCTTCTACAAATGTCTTTGGATCATGATTCTCTGAAAATTGAGCCGAAAGAGAATATGCTCGTTGGAACAGTGAACATGTGTGATGCGGATATGAAGGATCATCGACAACATCACCAGTTGCTTCTCGTGTTGAACATACCCCTCTAGGAAGCGGTGGTGTCGGTGTTGGTTCAGGTTCAATGGAATCATCTAGAGAAAGATTAGAATGCAGAGGTGGATTTTCATTCTCACTATCATCATCTAAATAAGAAACCATAATAGGAACAAAAGAAGGCACAAATGTAAAATATGGCTTGTAGGCCGAAGAAGGAAAAATCATTGAATTAGGCTCGCAATCCAAGATATTTTCATCAAATTTAACATCTCTTCTAATAATAATTTCATTACAATGTGGTTGAAGAGCTTGGTAACCTTTGACATCTTCATAATAACCAACAAATATACACTTCTCACTTTTAGGTTGCAATTCTTTCCTTTTCTCATCAAGAATGTGAGCACATGCTATACTGCCAAATACACGAATGTGACTTACATCTAGTTTAATTTTAGTCCAAGCTTCTTTCAATGTTATATTTTTAAGAGCCTTTATGGGAGTGTGATTTACTATGTAATTTTCACAGTTGATGGATTTCTCCCAGTACTTTAGACTTAATCCCTTAGATTGGATCATATAATTATATATTACTTTTAAGGTGTGGTTCTTTCTCTCAAAAATGCCATTTTGTTGTGGTGTATATGGAACAACGTGTTGCATTTGGATGTCATATGTGGTGCAGTAACTTGTAAAATTATTTTTCACATATTCACCTCCATTATATGTTCTTAACCTTTGAATTTGATGTCCAAATTTATTTTCTACAAGGGCCTTGTAGGCCAGAAACTTGTCAAAAAAATCTTTATTATTTTTTAAGAAGTAAACCCAAGTACGTCTGGAAAATTCATCGATGAAAGTTAAGAAATATGTACACCTAGAAAAAGAATGAGAAGAAACTGGACCACACAAGTCATTGTGAACATGTTGCAAAGGCCTCAAGGTGTGCCAAGAGACACGTTTGTCAAAATTGTCCCAATGATGTTTTCCGAGAACAAAACCAACAAAAACACCATCTTTGCATGAAGCAAGAGGAAGGTCAGTCACCATCTGTTGATTACATAGTTGTTTCAATGAGAGATAGTTGAGATTACAAAACCACTCATGAAAAAAATTTCTCAAGTCATCACTATGAGCAACAAAAACTGATGGAAAAGATGATGACCCAAAGTTGTCAAACTTGTACAACCTGGTAATATCATCAATAATACCAGTTGCAAGAACATGATCAGGATATTTTAGATACTTGATTAAAAATTAGTGAGGTGAAAACTCTATGATTTTAACTTCACCTGAATGAGTGATTTGATATATTGATAGAAGGTTATAGGAAAGACTTGGAACAGATAATACATCATTTAAATGACCATTATCTACTTGAATTGTTCTAGATCCTACAACACTAAGAGATATATCATCACCAACAAATATTTTCTTGGTGTTACATTCATTTAGATTAGAAAATATGGATTTCTCCTTAGCCATATGATAATATGCCCCAAAATCAATACACTACTCATCAGAAGAAGAAGTAGCAGTTTCATTGGAGGAGAAACTAGAAGCAGAAAGTGCATGTCCATGAGAAGAAAAAGAAGCAGTGGAATCAATATTGATGTTGTACTTTTTCATCCCTTCTTCTAAATCTCCCATCCTCTTGAAACATTTGGACTCATCATGACCATGTTTCCCACAAAAGTTGCAATTTATGTTAGTCTTTTTATTTTTATATTTTGCTCCATTGTCCCCATTAGAAGCTGAAGTTGTCTAAGTGGGTTTGGGAACCTTGTTTTTCTTTTTTTTGTGGCAAGGATGTTGTTTCATGGGATTCTTGGGTTTATCTTTCTGATGGGATACTAAGGCTTTGTTGGAGGTACCTACAGTGCTGATCACTCCAAGTTTTATATGATTATCTTTGTCTCTAATCAAAGGATCACAAAATGACTCAAGAGTGGGTTTTTGATAAGCTTTCCCTAGAGTCTCTCTCATGGCATAAAAGATAGATACAAACACATAATATGCACTACCTAGCTTAGAAAGAATAATATAGATGCAACGCTGTTCCTCCAGCTTTATGTTACACTCTTCACATAAAATTCTAAGTGTTTTGAACTTAGATAAATAGTCTTCGATGAAAGAAAAATAATTTGGACTTAAATTCAATATTTTATTTTCTAACTAATGTGCTCAAATAATATTGTGTTTACCAAACAAAAATTCAAGATTTTCCCAAACTTCATCGGGGTCATCAATTTCTTGAAGGTGGAACCTTAAATCAAGAGAGATGGAAATTTTGATCAATCCAAGTGCTTCGTCATTCCTATTACCCCATTTGAATTTAATTTAATCATCAGTGGGTTCTTTTTCCTTTCCCAAGTTAATCTGGTACATGTTGGAGAACTGAGAGGGGGAGGGGGGGTGGGGGTGAATCAATTGTTACCGAGCTTAAACAATTATGCTTATTTTAAACTCTTTGCAGAGAACTGAATGACAATCACAATAATGTAGGGAAGTAAGTAATAGAACATTCAACATCATTCACACATATGAAATATACAGAGACAAATATTTCCTGAGGAAACCCATAAAGGGTAAAAACCTCTTCTTCTTGGTATGATAAGTAATCTTTACATTCTGTACATTATCATACATATGATCTCCAACTCATTGTGAGGCTACAACCTCTATTTTGCAACCTGCAACTTGCTGAGAGCACCAACTCTCTGTTTTCTCTAGCACCTACTAGAAGGAAGCACCAACTCCCTGGTTTCTCTAGCACCCACTAGAAGGAAGAAATAACTCCCTAAGTATTCCAACACCAACTGGATGGAAGCACCAACTTCCAGTCACATAGGCATCAACCTATAAAATAGAGAACAACAGTTCTCCCTTGCACCACCCTGGCTTCTCTGGTTGCAACCAGATGGAATCTACAACTCCCTATGTTCAAGCACCCACTTGAACCTCTAAGGAAAACAATCCTCCCTAGCACCTCCCTATCACCCTGAAATATCAATCTTTTCTACTGAAACCTATTACAGTGATATAATGTTCATCAATGGCTTACCAGTATCATCATTGTTCTTCTACACTGCACTGCTCTGTCTACCTCACTGTCTTCCTGCACACATGCCTTGCGCCTTCTGTTCTTCTGCTTTTTATGCTATGTGAACCATGTCCATTCAATGCACCATTCCTCTTCTGTGTATTTCAGCTGCTGCACACTGCCTCCTTCTACACGCCTGAATCACTCTCAATAGCAACCAATCTCTTCTATGTTCTATGTTTTTATTCTCTTTGTGCATCTTGTGCATGCTATATGTGCCATGCTTCTACATGCTCTCCCCATGTCAAGTGCTCTTCCTGATCATCATTGCAACTCTTCAGCTTCTCTGACCGTTAAACCCATGTATCCATCATCACTGAGTGTTATGTCGAGATTCCTTAGCCTCTCTAACAGTCGAGACTCTTTGTCTTCTCTATCACAGTCGAGCTCATTCCCTCGGTTACAGTTCCAGGCTCCAACGGTATTACATCTTTCAATAGCCTCTATGAACAGTCTTCATGCCACTGGAAGATGCCTCAAAACTCTTCATCTTCTATGGTGATCACCCTGAAGTCTCTTCGAGTCCTCTGGCTAAAACCATCAGTCGTTTCTAGTAGTTACACTATGAAACTCCAAGAAAGCGCATCAGCCACTGAATCGCCAACCATCCAAGAGTCATGATTTAGTCCTACTAACTAAATCGTAACTGATCGATCAACAGTGAACAACAATAGTAGCCCTTTGATCATATTTCCAAGTATCCAACACCGTTGGATTACAAGCACAGGGTCTCGCTTTGATTTCGCCATATTGCATTTCAGTATTTCGGCATTCTTGTGGTGAAGAGTCTCAACTCTTCATGTTACGATCATTGAAAAGGAGCTTAACTTGGTGCTAGCTCCTCCCTCTCACATGACCACTGACGGTGACCACGGCCTACACCAAAAGGTGTTTTCGCATTTCGGAATTCATGAGAAGAAGTGTCTTAACACTCCAACTTGCAATCCTCGAAATGGAGCCAGATCAACGGCCCACAAGACTTCATAATCTGATCCCTTCTTTTCTTAATTGAACAGCTGATGGGATTTCAATGTTTTTCCCTTCGAGTCATCGTGACTCCAACATTATAAAATTCATGATCACAAAATCTCCGAAGTGATCAGACGGTTCACATAACCCACTGAGATAGATAGTTGATGGGATTTCGGAGTTTTTCCTTTCGAGTTTTCGAGACTCACAATAGTCCCTTTCGGCATTTCGGAGTTCACGACTTCATGATGGTGGAGTTTCTTCTTGCTATGTAAAACCCTGAAATAGAAAGTTTTGATGTGACATAAACCTACTGATGTCACACGTGGATTGAAACGTGTCAAATAGTTTCCACATATCACTCTGATTCGTGACTTACATGTGCCTAAAATGTTGAATTAGCTTGACACTTGTCATTTCCTGATTGTGCCACATGTCCTTAGCTGACGTGGTTTGTTGATGTTCCTGTTTCATAATTTCGGGGTTCACTACTTCAAAGATTAAAGTTCCTTTGATCTTTGATTTCCCGGTCTACGAAACTCCAAAATGGAGTCTTTGTTGATGTTCCTATTTTGGGATTTTGGCATTTCGCATTTCGCAACTTCGGGACTACTGTGATGAAGAGTCTCGACTCTTGACTCCTCCAACTCCCAGTATCTGAAACTCTGGTTGATGTGCCTGTTTCGGGATTTCGACGTTTCACATTTCACAACTTCGGGACTCCTGTGATGAAGAGTCTCGGCTCTTGACTCCTCCAACTCCTGGTATCCAAAACTCCAGTTGATGTGCCTGTTTCGGGATTTCAACGTTTCACATTTTTCAACTTCGGGACTCCTGTGATGAAGAGTCTCGACTCTTGACTCCTCCAACTCCCGGTATCCGAAACTCCGATTGATGTGCCTGTTTTGGGATTTCAGTGTTTCACATTTCACAACTTCAGGACTCCTGTGATGAAGATTCTCGACTCTTGACTCCTCCATTCCCGGTATCTGAAACTCCAAAATGGAGATTAAGTCATGGTTTTGCATTTCGCAATTTTCTTCCATGAGTTGCTTCCTTGACTCCTAGAGTTTACGCTTCTGAATGAGATCCAATGATCACTTGTTGAACTTTCCATTGCCATTCCATTATCCCTGTGCTTCTAGTCATGATATTTTCCATCAATGACAAACACACATACTCTGCACTATCTCTTCTAATCTTATCGAGCTTGCTTTGTTGTGTCCTCCCAAAATACTTTTAGTGCCTGCCTGGCACATTCTTCCTGTACTTAAGCCATCGTCGTTGTTTTACTTTGCATCAATGACAAGAATACGCTACCTGTAAAACATGCCAACAGTACATGCCTTTTCTTCTTAATAAATCCTCCATATGGGATTTCCATTGGAAGTAGTTGGTGTTGGTAAGAAAAAGATCATTGGAAGAATCCATATTAAATATACAGATAATATGGTTTTAAAAACTAAAACTGATGATTTGTATGGAAATATATCGAAAAATTAGGTGGTTTAAAAAAAACGACATTTAAAATGGACTTCGGATGTGAAATGTATGCCCTCCCTTTTACAAAAAAATTGCTTTATGAAATGACCCACTTTTATAAAAAGAAGTGGGGATCACTTCTACATTGAAGTTACTTTATAAAAGAAATTTTCATATAAAACAAATAACTTTGAAATAAAATATTAAAGCTACTTACAATGGTTCACTTTTATACTTGAAGTGAGATACACTTTACAATGGATGCATGCACATTTTCAAAGAAAAAGTAACAAAAAAGAGACTTAAACTCAAGACCTCTTACTTAATAAGGAAAATTTTAACCAAGTGAGCTAGCAAAACATATTGTATTGTTTAGAAGGAGGATTGAGGTTGTTGTTGTTGTTGTTCTTATTGTTTTTTTTTTGTTGTTGAATATTGCATTGGAGAGCGTGCTTATAAAAAACTCTTTTCACACACACACACAAATTGCTTCTTGTTGACAACAATGGTTAGATCTCGGTTATCTTACCCATAAAATGCACTTTTTAAGATATGTTTATGATTTTCCTAGATCACACAAA
Organism: Picea engelmannii; assembly: GCA_009831015.1. NCBI lineage: Eukaryota > Viridiplantae > Streptophyta > Pinopsida > Pinales > Pinaceae > Picea > Picea engelmannii. The sequence continues at coordinate 174,264 of ML785451.1, forward strand.
TCACGGGGTAAAGAGAACGCAGATACAAAAAGTATAAACCTGGAAACATAAAATAGAAAACTGAAATAATACTCTGCAAAAATTTTGAAAGGGCGTATTCAGACTTTATACCTCCAAATTTGAATGAAATGGTCGTATCTTGGGAAAACAAAAACCTTTTCAAGTGAAACAAAAAAAAATTATGACTGGAACGAGCGCTTCGAACACAATAAATTCTCCTCTCAACCCATAAGTATATGAAAATGGAAGAAACAAAGATGAGACAACTCGTCTTCACAATCTCGATCTACAATAGGAGCGGGTCTTCAAACAGGCTCTAACACCATGTTTGACAACACATGTATTCCAATAGAGGAAGAACACCTTCAGTAACCACTCACAAATCCAGATCAAATATCAACACACTGATATTTTGACGTGGTAAAAACCCTATGGGGAAACTTTTACACATCAAAATTACTCACTTCAATAGTGTCGCAAGTGTTGTCATTACAAGTGTTGTAAGTGTCGAATCTTGTCCGCATGTGTCGCATATTGACCACAAGTTTCGCAAGTGTCACAAACATCATACTACCATATTACCTATGTCGTTCCTCTAAAGACATCATAAGGACACTTTAAGACACCTCAAAGACTAGTTTTGAAGAGGAGAAATCACTTGACAAGGAGTACAAGCCTTTTGCCACTGAAAAAACTACTTAAAAAATAATTTTAGAAGGCAACGCTCCCCTACCCATTGTCAAGGAGAATGGACGCTCCCTATCCTTCTTTGGGGGAGAATTGAAATGATATGTGCACCCTTTTGGGGGAGCACTACCCTTCCTGAGCAAATTTTGGTCTGTTGAGGGAAATCAGGGAAGAATATCCTCAATCTCTAAAGTTGGTTCGATTTGAATATGAGTTCAAGGCATGATGTTAGGGAAGATCCTCAACTGAAGGAGAATAATCCTCAACTTATCCCAAATATATTTCAAGTGGTTGGGCCTCTCCAAGCTTATATAAGGAGGCCTTCTCATGGTGAAAGGGACATGAAAAGATTGGAGTTATGAAACCTATGATCTCATAGGCAACATACAGTACATAGATGGAGATTGAGAATTACACCAAACTTATGATCCCATAAGTGAGATGACATTGAAGCATAATCAGTGTAGATTACTTGAGCAAAGGGGTTGGACAAGGAGAGATGGAAGAAGCTATTGCACCTTCATCAGAGGATTGTAAGTATTCTTAATTTTTTCTCATTAATATACATACATGCTTGGCCTGTTTCTTTCAAGTTTATGTTCGTTCTGTTGGATTACTAAGAAGGGGGGGGTGAATTAGTAATAGATAAATTTAATCCTTTTTAACCATATAATCCAAGCGTTATATCAATGAAGCATTATCATCCAATAATTGCAGATTAAATAAGAAATGAACAAATAAACAATCATACACATACACAGTACACCAGTGTTTTACGTGGAAACTCAAATCGGGAGAAAACCACGAAATGTTTTTTCTTATATGTCTTGAAGAATTACATTCATTGGAAGAACCAACTTCCTTTGTTTTCCAGCTACAACTGGAAGGAGGATCCAACCCCCTAGTTTCTAAATCTACAACCTGAAGGAATCTCCAACTCCCCAATTCTCTGGCTACAACCAGAAGGAGGCTACAACATGTACCTCAACCAAAAGCCCTCATCAATTTCATCATCCAAATCTGATTTGTAGATTTGTAATAGCCTTGGTGTAGATGATCACATTCCTACAAACCTTCCTTAACTTTAACAACAAGAGACTAGCATTTTCATCAAACGTTTCTTTAGTCTCACATGCCTAGTTTTTGGATTAGTCAACAACCCTAACTTGAAGTAATCATAACTTTGGACCTGTAATGTATAAAGATCTAAAACTGATACACACTATTTTTCAGTTTGTTTTGTGCAATTCCTCCAGGTGTCACTACTTGGAACCTCTCATAAAAGGAGTTATAGAAAAAATGACATACCTTGTTGAATTATGGCTTATTCTAGAGAGTGACCTTGTAAAGCGTGCCCCACACGGAATATTTGTTGAGTTTATATGAACCTATTAAAAAACATACTACATACTGTACCCTAGCCAACACATTTTGTTTCACTGAATTGGGATCTTTTATGAAGAAGTTATGTCATTGTTACCCAAAACACCTGTTTTTGACTAGTTTCAAGACTAGCAACATACCCTATTTTCCACGGAGTGTAGCTCCAAAAATACAACAAACCACAAGATGAATTTTTTACCACAGATACTTGGATATGTTTTTGCAATGGCATACAAATTTCACAGTCTGAATCATTATAGAAAAAACGTTATAGCGAAAATGGTGAGATAACCTGTAAATAACATACCTTAGAAAGCACCATCAAAAGAATTTATCCTTCCTTGCATTTTGGCCTTCTTTTCTTCACCTTCTCTTAGAATTTCAGATTAGATATCATTGGTTACCTCAGACACCTATATATATTCAATATATTCAAGTGTATCTAAAATGAGAGAGCTTTGCCTCTTATTTATACTCTCTGAGTAGCTTCCTTAAAAACATATTCTAGGTCACTTGCCCCACTTTCCTTATTTTAGGGTTAACCCACTTCTAATTTCTCCATTAAATTTATTATTGAAATAATTTATTTTGTATTCACTTTGAATTATAAGACACTCATCACTTCACTTTATTATTTACCTTTTAAAATCTCTTAAACCATTTTGACTACTTTGACCTTTCGGGGCTTCTAGATGACATATGAGGGCCCTCCAACTTCGTAAGGCCATAACTCTCAAACCATGAGGAGTTATGTGACGTTCCACATACCACCAGAAATGGAATGACATATATTATCCATATATAATAGTATTATCTGAAAATATATCATAACTCATATTTTTTCCTATCAAATTAACTTGGGTCCATTACCCAAACCTGGGGTCTCCAACTTCTCATGGCCATAACTCTCTAACCGTGAGGAGTTATGTGACGTTCCACATACCACCAGAAATGTCATGAAAAACAATATCCATATAGGATAGATTCCCTGAAAAATTCACTATCCTTCATCTCATTATTCCACAATTAAGCATGGGTTCTCTTACTCTGCAAATCGTCTTCCCATGAGGGCTTTCACCATAAAGGGACCACTTTGGAGTTCATCCATATTTACTTCTTATCAACCATGAAAAATGAATAATGAATCATATTTACATCAAACAATATTGGGTCCATTACCCAAACCTTTGTGCTATAGGGCTTTCTTCAAGGGTTGACATCAATGACAACCAACCTTAATTAATGATATCCCGCTTTGGCATTGATGGAAACACTCTGACGCAATACTGAAATCATATCACTCATGCTCCTCCAGGAACCATGCCTCTGTCCTCTGCATCTGATAAATCTGCTCCCCCTGGAACCATGTCTCTGTCCTCTTCATCTGATAAATCTCTCCCCCCTTTATCCTCAATGGAAAAGGTATCTTTCCATCCGAGGTTGCTCCCCATCACTGAATTGTCCTCTTATGGTTCTTCCTCATGTACATATAATACATATAAGATAAGCATTCAAAAAGCATTCATTTTGGAGTAGAAATAACTCCAAATCTTTGGCAAAGATATTCAAAGGCTTCTCGTGGAAGTGGTTTTGTAAAGATGTCTTCCACTTGTTCTTTTGTTCCCACATACTCAACTTTGATATTCTTTTCTGCAACCTGTTCCCGTAGAAAGTGATACTTGATTGGAATGAAATTCGTCTTGGAGTGCATCACCGGTTTTTTTGAGATATTGATGGCACTTGTATTATCACAATATATGGGAATGGGCTCATCATACTCAACCTATATATCTGTCAAAGTTTGTTTCATCCAAACAACCTATGTACAACATGTCGTTGTTGCAATATACTATGCCTCGGCTGTAGATAGAGATACGGATGATTGTTTCTTGCTCATCCCTGATACTAAACACTCACCCAAGTAGAATGTTGCTCCACTGGTGCTTCATCGGTCATCAGTACAACCTGCCCAATCTACGTCTGTGTAGTCAATTAGTGATAGATCCTTTCCTTTTGGATACCATAGCTCAAACTCTTTTGTTCCTTTGAGATATCTGAAAATCCTCTTCACTGATAATACATGTGATTCCTTTGGTGTTGCTTGAAATCGTGCCACCTATCCAACTGCTTGCATTACATCTGGTCTGGATGTTGTCACATACAATAGGCTACCAATCATTGACATGTATTTCCTTTGATCTGTAGACTTTGAATCATCATCTTTGCTCAACTTGCAACTGGTTTGCATGGGAGTGACAACTGGTTTGCAATCTTCCATTCCAAACCTCTTTAGCATTTATCTGATGTACTTGGTTTTAGAAATAAAAAATTCCTTGGTTTCTTCGATGTATCTGAAGTCCCAGAAAGAAGGATAGTTCTCCAAGTAGTGACATTTCAAATTCTTTCTACATATCTTTTGCAAATTTCTGGCTTAACCTGTCATCATCACTACCAAAAATAATATCATCAACATAACTTTCAATTAATAAAATATTACCTTGACTTACATTGATGTAGAGGTTGTTGTCTACACTTCCTTTTTTGAACCCTGCCTGTTGCAAATACTTATCCAATCTGGAGTACCATGCTCTAGGAGCCTGTTTTAGACCATACAAGGCCTTTTTTAATTTACACACATAATATGTGTTGTATGACAACTGAAATCCTTCTGGTTGTTCAATGTAGACTTCTTCTGCAAGTTCCCCATTCAGAAAAGTAGATTTTACATCCATCTGATATACTTTAACATTTTTGGAGCATGCATAAGCTAAAAGCAAACGGATTGCTTCCATTCTGGCAACTGGGGAAAATGTCTCTTCAAAGTCGATTCCTTCAATTTGAGCATATCCTTTACATACCAATCTAGCTTTGTTCCTTGTAACTTGTCCATCTTCATTTAATTTATTCCTAAAAACCCATTTTATGTCGATCACATTCTTATTCTTTGGTCTTGGAACCAATTCCCAAGTGTCATTTTTCTCTATTTGATCCAATTCTTCATCCATGGCCTTATTCCAAAATTCATCCTTGTTGGCTTCTTCAAAATAGTTTGGTTCAATTGTAGATAAGAGTGCTAGGTGTGTTTTTTACGGTGAATGGATTCTTTTTCTAGTCTCAACTCCTGCATCATTGTTTCTGATAATCTGATCTGAAGGATGATTCTTTTGTACTCGTTTACTGGGTGTCTTTGGAGACACTTGTTGAACTTGCTCTTTTGTTTCTGTCGGATTCTCTTCATCTTCCTCTTCTAGTTCCTTTTCATCTTTTGCTTCTTCTTCGGAAGGTTGTTCCATTGATTCATTTTATTCTTCCTTTGATTATGTTCTACCTATTTCATTAATTGTTACGTTGATGCTTTCCACAATTTTGTTCAATCTCATATTGTAACACTTGTATGCTTCCCTTTATACTTGAGTAACCAACAAGTACTCCTTTGTCCACACGAGATTCAAACTTTCCCATTCTGCCATCTTCTCTTTTGATGTAGAATTTGCTTCCAAAAACAATGAAAAGATTCACATTTACTGGTCTTCCTTTCCATAGCTCATAGGGAGTTTTGTCAATGTTGTTTCTGAGCATTACTTTGTTTTGAAAGTGAACTGTTGTATGCACTGCTTGTTTCCAAAAAATATCTATCAATTTATAATCCATTAGCATTCTTTGAGCCATTTCTTGTGTAATTATCATCCATTATGATAATGTTCCTTTGTCTCTGAACCACCCTCTGAACCAATCTATGAATCCATGCTCGCATCCACTATCATATATCTATCCAAAATTTCTAAGTGTTCTTATGAATCCATCTCTGTCCATACTGTCCAAGACTCTACTTGCACAACTGTCCATAATGCTAACCCATTTATCATTATAATATCAAACTGTAATTATTCTAACTGATTGCTTTGAATCTGTCTTCTCAAACTCTGCAAGAAACTCTAAGGATGGTTCGTTGGTCTGTCACAGCTATCACATAGACTCCCCCTGTCTAATATTCATATTACTTGGGATTCTCTAAGACGGATGGCTCAGAAAAATTCCTTCTCTAATGTGTATTCATCATCATCTTCATTGGTAGATTCATCATCATCTTCATGGGTAGATTCATTATCTCTCTGAGATCTGACTTCTTTCTTTCTGTCTATGGATTCATCTTTCACTACAATTCCTGAAAGTGCAATCTCTTGAACCTGTTCCTTATTTACTTTCCCTTCCTTTATTTCAGTTATTTTCCAAACCTTTCTGTATCTGACATCTTTCGTTTTCTCTGTAGATTTTTCTTCATCTCGTTTTATTTCCAATCTTGCGATCTCTGGTACCTGGTCTTTGTTCACCTATTCTTCTTGTTTTCTTATCCATACTTTCTTATATATGATATCAGTATTCTCTTTCATGGAAGTAACGATCGTGTTTCTACAATCATTGGCTATGTGTCCATAGTTATTACATTTGTAACACTCAATGTTACATGCGACCACATAGGCACTTCTTGCTTAAATATTTCTTTTATAATCCCTGCAATCTGCAACCTTATGTCCAAAATTAGTACAATAAAAAAATATCCATAAAAATATCCATACCTGGGAGTGAATGATCTTCTTTGTAGCATAGTCCTTATGAATTTTTGTCTTCACTAGTCATGATCATGATTGAATCTTCTTTGTGGCTTGAACATGGATGATCCCCTTGAAGATGTATCTTTAATAGTTTTCGTAGATTCTGGTTGACCATGATTCCTTCCTTTGAGTACTTCTGCATAACTCTTTCTATTTTATTCATTCTTCTTTTATATCAACCTAGAGTGCTTCTCTTAATTCTCTATAACTGATGTGGATGTTTCTATCTCTTCAACGTTCATGTTGAGCTTGACGATTTTAATTCTCAATGTGACAACTTCTTCTTCAAGTTTCTCAACCTCTTCTTCTTTCTTCATTATCTAAGACTTCATGACTTCTTCTGTTATTTTTGCTTCTTCAAGATGAATTTTTAATGTGATTATTTCTTCTTCAAGTCCTTTCTCTTCTTGACCAAACTTTGCTTCAAGCTAGTTTAGATCGTTAGTTCTTTCCTAAAGATGATCTGTCAATATCTTCTCTCTCATTTCTACTTCTTTCTTCTGTGTTGCTATGTTGGTTTCCAAACACTGCTTTTGATATTCAAGATTTTCTTCAATCTTTTTGGCTTCTTCTAGCTGAGTTCTTAAGTTCGCGATGACCTGTTGGGCTTCTTAAAAAATGTGAACACTTTCCTTTTTTTTCGTCAAGTCTTTCTTGAGTGAATTGTTTTCTTCTCTTAGTTCATCTAAAGCACTAATCAATTCTTCTTCATAATTTTCTTCCTTTTAAATTATTTTTCCTGTCTCATTTCCTTCATGGCATTCTATTTCAAGATGTCCACGTCTTTCACAATTAACACAAAACAACATACCTCTGGTGATTATGTACTCTTTATCTTCTGAATCTTCTTGACATGGTGAACATAATTCTTCTTGATTTGTTTCTGCATCTTCTTTGACATTTTTTGAATCTGTGATGGGTGAAGAATATTTGTCATGTAACTTATCCCAAAGTTCTTTTGTTGATGAAAATTTACCAACCTTTTCTCTTACCGGATTAGGTAATCCTTCCTAGATGAAATCCATTGTTATTTTATTAGTTTTCCTAAATTCCTTCTTGGCTGCAGTCTTTGCCCTTTTTGAACTACCATATCCTGTAACAACTGATAGCCAAATATAATGTCCCTGTGCCTGTAAAAATACGTTCTCCCTTATGCTCCACACATCATAATTAAAACCATTCTGGCCATTAAACATTGGTACTCCATTCTCAGAATAATCCATGATCTCCTTCAAGTGGTTAAATTGTTTCCTTAAGGAACCCGCTCTGATACCAATTGTTGGATTACTGAGAGGGGGGGGTGAATTAGTAATAGAGCAATTTAATCATTTTTAACCATATAATCCAAGTGTTATATCAATGAAGCATTATCATCCAATAACTGTAGAGTAAATAAGCAATGAACAAATGAACAATCATACACATACACAGTACACCAATGTTTTACGTGGAAACCCAAATCGAGAGAAAACCACGGAACGATTTTTCTTATATGTCTTGAAGAATTACATTCATTGGAAGCACCAACTTCCTTTGTTTTCCAAATGCAACTGGAAGGAGGCTCCAACCCCCTAGTTTCTCAGGATACAACCTGAAGGAAGCTCCAACTCCCCAATTCTCTGGCTACAACTAGAAGGAGGCTACAACCCCCTATGTTCTTCGGCTACAACCGGAAGGTGGCTACAACCACCTGTCCTTGCCCCGTCCAACCGCCCTGAAGTAGAAGTAGAATGATGGAACCACTATCACACTATCGCTGTGAGATATACCACTGTAAATTTGTACCAATAAATCTGAACCATGCATCAACTTGTACATCAACCTATAATCAGCCTGTACCATAAACAAGTGCATCAACCATGCACCAACATGTACCAAACAACCTGTAATCAACCTATACCATAAACAAGTGCATACAACCATGTACCAAGTATGTACCAATCATGTTTCATCTACTCACCAACCATGACTCATCAATATGTAACAACATCATCAACTATACACCTCTTGTATGTGCCAACTCATCAACTACTTGTCTCAACCATGTACTCAACATGTACCTCAACCAAAATCCCTCATGAATTTCATCATCCAAATCTGATTTGTAGATCTCTAATAGACTTGGTGTATATGATTACATTCCTGCAAACCTTACTTAACTTTAACAACAAGAGACTAGCATTTTCATCAAACTTTTCTTTAGTCTCACATGTTTGTTTTTGGATTAGTCAACAACCCTAACTTGAAGTAATCATAACTTTGTGTCTGTAATGTATAAATATCTGAAACTGATACACAATGTTATTCAGTGTGCTTTATGCAATTCCTTCAGGTTTCACTACTTGTACCTTCTCATAAAAGGAGTTATATAAAAAATGGCATACCTTGTTGAATTTTGGATTATTCTAGAGAGCGACCTTGTAGATTGTGCCCTGCATGGAATATTTTTTGAATTGCTATGAACCTATTACAAAACATATTACAGACTGTACCCTAGCCAACACATTTTGTTTCTCTGAATTTGGATCTGTTATGAATAAGTTATGACTTGTTTACCCGAAACACCTGTTTTTGACTAGTTTCAGGACTAGCCACAAACCCTATTTTTCACGGAGTGTAACTCCAAAAATACAACAAACCACAAGATGAATTTTTTACCACAGATAATTGGATATGTTTTCGCAATGGCATAGCAATTTCACGGTCTGAATCATTATAGGAAAAACATTATAGCAAAAATGGTGAGAAGACCTGTGAATAACATACCTTAGAAAACACCATCAAAAGAATTTATCTGTCCTTGCATTTCAACCTTCTTTTTTTCACCTTCCCACTTTCTTTATTTTAGGGTTAACCCACTTCTAATTTATCCATTAAATTTATTATTGAAATCATTTATTTTGTATTCACTTTGAATTATAATACACTCATTACTTCACTTTATTATTTACCTTTTAAAATCTCTTAAACCACTTTGACTACTTTGACCTATTGGGGCTTCTAGATGACATATGAGGGTCCTCCAACTTCGTAAGGCCATAACTCTCAAACCGTGTGGAGTTATGTGACATTCCACATACCATCAGAAATGGCATGACATGTACTATCCATAGAATAGTATTATCTGAAAATATATCATAACTCATACCATTACCTATCAAACAAACTTGGGCCCATTACCCAAACCTGGGGTCTCCAACTTCTCATGGCCATAACTCTCTAACCGTGAGGAGTTATGTGAAGTTCCACATACCACCGGAAATGGCATGACAAGCATTATCCATATAGGATAGTTTCTCTGAAAAACTCACTATCCTTTATCTCATTATTCCACAATTAAGCATGGGTTCTCTTACTCCGTAAAGCGTCTTCCCGTGAGGGCTTTCATCATAAGGGGACTGCTTTGGAGTTCATCCATATTTACTTTTTTATCAACCATGACAAAACAATAATGATTTATATTTACCTCAAACAATCTTGGGTCCATTACCCAAACCTTTGTGCTACAGGGCTTTCTTCAAGGGTTCACATCAATGACTACCAACCTTAATCAACATGTTACACATGAACTTGTCTTGAGTAGATAGATCTGTATTTGGAATCATCTCAGTAGAATAGGAATCTTGTTGTATCCTTGTTTGTTCTACAGGACCTATCGAGGAGATTGGGATTGAAGCTCAACTTAGACTTTGCGAGGACATACACCATTTAAAAAGGTACACTTTTCTTCTTCCTCTTCATTCATTATCTTAATTAGATCTAAAAGGATGTCAATAACCAATGATAGCACCCTTTTTGTCTTGCTTTTAGGGGTCTAGATACCATGAGGGAATCTTCTTGTCTGCAGGAGGATTCACCTGTAACAAAAATTGGCGACTCCACTAGGGAGGGAGCTCTGATATTTGTTTCCTTTCCTTAATCTTGTTTTGGCCCTTTGCCCACTTCTTGACCTTCTCCATAGTGTCTCTGATTCTTGGATCTATTTGATTGGCTCTTGATTTCATCACCTTCAAATTGATTGACTGAGTTTGCTTGGTTCTTTGACTTTCTAGGCATTTTTTCTGAATTTTTAGAGGCCAACGCCCCCCCTACCCTTGTTACCAAAGCACTAGCTCACCCTACTAGTCTCACACAAAGTACTGCCCCTTTTCTGTGCAAACTCCCCTAGGGTTTCATTCTCTGAAGTTCAATTTTTTCTTTTGGCACTTTCTCAGAGTCTTATCATCTCAGTTTATCTTTATCTTGGCTTTCAACACTCTACTTTCTAAGAATTGATCACCTTTTGTTGGAATTTTGACATTTTTCTTCCTTACCTTGAAGTCACTCTATCTTTGTTGATTTAGAGTTAACTTGTTGTTTTCTTCTCATTTATGTGACTGAGTGAAAACTTTTGTAAGGAGATTCAAAGGTCTATGCACCTTTTCATTTGATCTTTGAGGTCATTTTCCCAAGCAATTAAGTTTTGTTTCTCTATTCTCCCTATCTTTTCTTGGATTCCTCTTCGCATTTTATTTTCTTCCTTGAATGCTTGTATTTAAAGTAGTGGAATTGCATGTTTTTTGACATTTTGGGGCATTGTGCATCTGAAACGATGAATGTTGTGTCCTTCTCGTAGCATAGTTTTCATCGAAATTAAAAGATTGCATTTTCATCTCTTTGCATAACTTTCAAGTCAGTCAAAACACCATATTGTCCATGCCATTTTCCTTTTGAGTAACAACAACTTTAAAAATCAAGCGTTAAACTAAAATTGTTTAGAAATTTTTACATTTTCTAGTAGAAAACCTACATTATATTAGTTTTAGGGCTTTGGAATAGGTGTGAAAGAAAACTTTCCAAACATTCAAACAAACATAGGATCTTGTGTTAGGGAGCGGTGAAATCCAATTGTTGCATTTTGTCCTGGAAAGCCTTTCTCACACAAGGGTCAATCACGAGGTCGCATTAAGACTGGCAGAGTTACTCACCCTGCTTTATTAGTCTTGTGCAGAGATTGCGCATATTATGGGGGTCTCTTGAAGGTATACCCACAATGATGAGTGGAAGCCTTTCAAGTTGATTTTGGGCTAGATACCTTGCCCTTGCACGTGGATCAGACTGTCGACTATGTCCCCAAGCATCACTGTTGTAGTTGGTAACCTTAGTGGCCTATCTCTTTAGGGTATTTACACAAGGTGATTGTGGAGGGGCAAGTCTTCACGGTACCTGGAATCGACATTGGACAAACTTACTCAGGCTCCTTGGAGGGTATACCCACGTTTATGTGTGGGAGCTTGCACCAGGGTGTAAGTCCATTAAGTAGGTCATCAACGTAACATTTCCACCCGCTCTATCTCATCCCCTTCTTACTTTGTTCCCACGACGTTGGATTTCATCACCAACTAGTGTTCTCATTGTGAGAAGGTTTTGTTTTCTTGCGTACTTTCTAGATTTTTAGCGTAAGTTGTTTGTTTCTCCCTAGCAGAATTTAGGTTGTATGTTTATTTTTATGGCGTCAGTTCCCGGAATGACCAATGAAGGAACCCCATTTCCAGAGGAACCCTTTGCTTTTCCTTCTTATGGAAACGTTGGTCCTCCTTACATCACTACTTTGATCCTTCCAGGTCTCACAATTGGGTTAACGGTATGGTTGTTTTCTACTATGGTATCTCGAATGCAGGTGCTTCAGATGTAAGCACACCACTCACACATCAACCTCATGTTGACCTTTCTCCTTCTTCGTCCATCATGTCTCCTTCCATTTCTCCCTCTTCACCTAGTGAAAGCTTTGAAGCAAGTAACCAGGTTAATAAGAAGAAGAAGAAATGGAAAGAGAAGAAGAAGAACCAGAAAGGGACCAAGCCTCCAACTACATCAAATGTTGGACCTAAGAAACCAGCTACTGTTAATAGTATTGGGAGTGTTGATAAGGTAGATAAGGTTAAAACAAAGAATCTGAAACCCAAATTCCCTTGCAGTATTTGTAAGGGTGACCATTTTCTAATGGATTGCCCTGGTATTCCCAAGGTCTTAGAAATGTGGTCTTCCATGTCATCGACCCCTGCTGGTCATGCCTATGATACCCCATCAACTAGTCACATTAAGGTTGGTAAGAAGAAGACAATTGTCAAATTCCCTTGCATATTATGCAAAGGTGATCATTATTCTCACCTTTATCCTCGTATGGGCGAGGCTTCTTCTCTTTTGGAAAAACTTCAAATTCCAAAAGGTTATCATAGGACTTCCCCCATCCCATCATTAGTTGATGGAATAGTCAATCTGGTTCCATCCTCGATCAATCTGGTTGACCAAGTGGTCAATATAGTTTCATCCTCGATTGAACCACTCACCAAAGTAGTTGACCTAGTTTTGCCATCGATCAGACCCACTTTTCATATGGAAAGTGAAACCCAAGTGACTGATCCAGCCACATCATATGTCATTCCCACCCTTCCTCCAAAGACTGTCAAAGTGGTCGACTTGACTCTGCCATTGGTCAATCCCACTCCTCATTTGAGAAGTTTCAAAGTGTTTTCTTCATTTACTTCATCGATCGATCCCACTCCTCCTCTGACGAGTGCTAAAGTGACCGATCCAGTCCCTTCATCGGTCAATCCCACTCCTCCTCTAATGAGTGCTAAAGTGATTGATCTAGTTCCTTCCTTGGTCAGTCCCACCCTTCATCCGAAGAGTGCCAAAGTGGTTTCTCCAGTGACTTCATCGGTCAATCCCACTCTTCCTCTGATGAGTGCCAAAGTGGTTGCTCCGGTGACTTCATCGGTCAATCCCACACCTCCTCTAACGAGTGCCAAAGTGGTTGATCCGATTACATAATCAGTCAATCCCACTCCTCCTTTGAAAAGCGCCAAAGTGGTTTCTCCAGTTAGATCATAGGTCAATCCCACTCTTCCTCTGAAGAGTGCCAAGGTGGTTGATCTGATCTCATCTTCGATCGATCCTACTCTCCTGCTAGAGAGTAAACCTAATTATGCTCATGTTTTTCTCATTGAAACAGGATCTACCGTGGAGGGGGGAATTCCTCCTTCTCCTACGAGAACCCTTCTAAGTAATGAGGCCATCCTTTTTTATTCAGGTGTGCTAAATGGACCTCATATTCCCTCTCACATGCCTTTCAAGATTACAGTAAAAGTTTGTGGTCGGGACGTTCCTCATACGTTGATAGATGAAGGTTCACCCGTTAGTATTTTTTCCTCTATTGCTTGGAAAGCTTTGGGTTATCCTAAGCTTGTGTCGGTTACCCAGACTCTGTTCACTTTCAACAAAAGAGGCAGTCACCCTTTAAGGATCCTTCCACAGTTTCTGGTAACTTTGGGAGGGAAAATAGTCTTTATTGATGTTATGGTAGTCCAAGACTCCTTAGATTTCGATTTACTCCTTCGACGAGATTATGTCTATGCCATGAAAGCTATTGTGTCCACTCTCTTTTGTGTGATATATTTCCCGCACGATGGGAGAATGGTGACTATTGATCAACTTTCATTTGTTGTCCCTGACTTGACCATAAACCCAATAACCTCCCTAACCCAGTCTTATACGCACTCGGTGTCACCCCTGCCATAGGTCAATTATGTTGCATTGTCTCCCATGAATTCAACTTCCAATGACTTAGATCCAGTAGTTGACATGGTGATATCTTTGGTAGGGCTATTGGAGCTTGATCTCTTTACCCTTGTCGAGACCTCGACATGTGTTCCTTCCAGATCATTCTTCTTCCATCCAATGAAGATCTCTTGGAATCCATGACCAAGTTTTGTCCCTTGACATGGTGTCCTTAAGAAAGTTATCCTCTTGAAATCCATGACCAAGAAGAAGTAAAGAGCATAGTTTCTCTTTTCTTTGGAAAGATAATTAAAAAATGAAACAGAAATCTGGGGATTGAAACCAGAGCCTTGAGCATAGTTCTTTACCTGTGTCAAGATCATTAAAAAATTAAACATTCACCTCTCCCAACAGTCAAGTCTTTTGCCATATATCGTAGATGTCAAGTCGAGTCTTTTGTTAGGTCTCGTATTTGAACCTTCATTTCATCCACCTGTATCCTTTTTCTCCATCTAGTATAGAAATTGGTGACAACCTCAAAGTTGGTGAATGAATTGAATCTTGGGGAGCATTGTCTCCAGCCTTTGATGATCATTCTGGAGTTAAGCCACTAGCTTTTCAAGCTAGGGGCATACTGAGCTTAGTATTTTTTCTTTCTCGTGCTCGTAAATACATGAGAATGTAACTGAGTATACTATTATCACTTTTTCGGACTCATAAAGGTTATACGAAAAAGGAACCCCTTGGAGTCATATTTAAGCTCTTTTCAGACTCTCTAAACATGAAAAGATTGTTGAGTGATCTTGCTTCCTTTCCCACTCGTTAAAAGGTTTGAAAGGGCATCTTTTGAGTGATAGTTTATCTCTTTTTTGGCCTCACAAGACTAATATTATGAAAAAGAACAACTTTGGAGTCCCCTTTAGGTTGTTTTCAGACTCTCTTAATATGAAAACCATTGAGTTTACCTTCTCTGGACTCGTTAAACATTCATACATTGAAGGGATCATATGAGACTGAACCCTTACTTCTTCCATCTTGTTAAATAAAGGAAGAGGGACTTACTGAAGGTGAGTCACACCGAGCATATGTTACCCTCCTCGAGCTCATTAAATTAAAAAGAGGTACTTGTCTATCTGTATGGGGGAAAAATTGAAGGAAGCAAGCCAAGCATTTTTTGAGAGCATTACTAGTAACTCTTACGATCTCCCTTGAACATGACACTTTGTCTTTACACACATTTTAATCCGTTGAACCTCTACACTGAACCAATCCTCTAATATTTCTTACTCCTTTGGGTCACCCGACGAAAGTCACAGTATCCACTGCATCATCAAGTTTTGGTACGTCATGTTTCTGCTGTCATGCCTCAGTGTTCAAGGGAAGTATCTACCTCCAGAGTCAGCCATCACAAATATCTTGTTTCAATAGCCATGTCAGTCCATGTTCATTTTATCTACCAATTACATCTCTGTGTTAGTTTTGTTTCATTGATGGGGGATACATCAAGGCCCTCCTACGATGAGTCTATTCATGTCGACTTCAACACATTATCCAGGAGCTAGACATAAAAACCAGTTAGTACTTGGGGACCTGCATGCCTCAATGGAAGGCCTCCTCACGTTCGACAGTAGGTTTACATCATTGACCTTTGATCGGATGATTCCACAAATGTTCAACTTCAACTCATCTATTCACATTCGTTGGAATGTACTAGGGTACCTTGGGAATCATTGACATCAATGGTGATTTCCCTCGCACTTGTTAACGGTTTACATCATTGATCGGTAATCAAGTGGTTTCTACCATGTTCGAAATCAGGACATATATTCACATGGATAGATTCATACTACATCGGTATCGGTAAGAAGACCCTGGGTTGAGCTATCACTCTTATATATATTTTGCCCAGGTTGTGAAGGAGTTCTTTTGAACTATGACACATATATTGTCACATAGATCCACTTTTTATTGGTCGTGGCTATGTCTTGTCATCTCATAGATCCACTATGTATTCTTCGTGGCTACGATCAGTTCAGGTCATAGGATTATAGATCCACATTGTATGTTTAGTGGCTATACCTTTTTGTCAATATAATTATGGATCCGCAGTGTATTCTATGGCGGCCATACCTGAAAAATTCTTTATCACTCAAGCATAGGTATGCATGCCTTGGGTTTGAAACATGTCATAATATTTGTTTGATGGTTGTGTGAATATTTTTCCAGCCTCTCTGTGTCCATAACCTTTCTCGAAAAATTATACAAAGTACTTCAGTCATCATCGTCTTATAACTTCACACTTTGGGGGGCAATCTATTACACATCAAAATTACTCACTTCAATAGTGTCGCAAGTGTCGTCATTACAAGTGTTGTAAGCATATTTTCTGCAAGTGTCGCATCTTGACCACAAGTGTCGCAAGTGTCGCAAACATCATACTTCCATATTTCCTATGTCATTCCTATAACAACATCATAAGGACACTTAAGACACCTCAAAGACTAGTTTTGAAGAGGAGAAATCACTTGACAAGGAGTACAAGCCTTTTTCCACTGAAGAAACTACTTAAAAATGATTTTTGGAAGGCAACGCTCCCCTACCCACTGTCAGGGAGCGTAGATGCTCCCTAGCCTTCTTTGGGGGAGCGTTGAAACACTCTATGCACCCTTTTGGGGGAGCACTACCCTTCCTAAGTGAATTTTGGTCTGTTGAGGGAAATCAGGGAAGAATCCCCTCAATCTATGAAGTTGGTTGGATTTGAATATGAGTTCAAGGCATGATCTTAGGGAAGATCCTCAATTTAAGGAGAAGAATCCTCAACTTATCCCAAAGATCTCTCAAGTGGTTGGGCCTCTCCAAGATTATATAAGGAGGCCTTCTCATGGTGAAAGGGACATGAAAAGATTGGAGGTATGAAACCTATGATCTCATAGGCAACATACAGTACATATATGGAGATTGAGAATTACACCAAACTTATGATCCCATAAGTGAGATGCCATTGAAGCATAATCAGTGTAGATTACTTGAGCAAAGGGGTTGGACAAGGAGAGCTGGAAGAATTTGTTGCACCTTCATTAGAGGATTGTAAGTATTCTTCATTTGTTCTCATTAATATACATACATGCTTGGCCTGTTTCTTTCAAGTTTATGTTTGTTCCACATGAACTTTTCTTCAGTAGATAGATCTGTATTTGGGATAATCTCAGTAGAATAAGAAGATTTTTGTATCCTTGTTTGTTCTACAGGACCTATCGAGGAGCTTGCAATTGAAGCTCAACTTGGACTTTGCAAGGACAAATGCCATTTAAAAAGGTACACTTTTCTTCTTCTTGTTCATTCATTAGCTTAATTAGATCTAAAAGGATGTTAATGACCAATGATAGCACCCTTTATGTCTTGGTTTTAGGGGTCTAGATACCAAGAGGGAATCCGCTTTTTTGTAGGAGGATTCACCTATAACAGAAACATCCATGGCCCTAGCCAACGTGGCCACTTGGAGAAATTAATTAATGCAAATGAAAAATATTATAGAGATATTTACAAGAGAGTTTCTCACAATTGATCATCGGAAAATGACCCTCCATGATCTTTAAATAGATATCATGGACCAATCGGTTGTTAAGCCATAGATCAATTTAACCATTAAGATCGAGGAGAATATGAACCGTCAAATCACTCTATGTCGGGAACATATCGTGATCGTCGGATTTCCTAACTAAAAATGCAAACGAATGCATACTAAATAAACACACTAAGAAACACATTTTTACCTAAGGACACATTATACCAAGTAGATCTTAACTGACTCCTAAGTGTCTAAATATTCTAACATTTCTCCATGTGCAATTTCTTGGAAAAACAATTCCATTATCAAATTGTCTTACAAATATGCAACAAAAAATAGATTGAAGGACAAAAAGTATTAAGAGTATGAATTTATGGACCCTAGAAAGTGTTGAACAATTTGTCAATCATCCAACACAATGTTCAAAAACAATTGATAGTTTCTTATCCAAGTTTTCAACCAAGCAAGAGGAAATTGTTAGAAATATCTACCGATGCAAATTAAACCAAGAAATTTCACATCCCTTGTTAATTGCAACCATGTTAGAGAGAGTTTCCTTAAGGAAAAACCAGGGACAAATACAACCGAAAAAAGTTAGAACAATTGTCACTGGAGTTCACCAGAATATCTCTCCTTGATATCATTTATCAAATCAATTTCAAATAGTTGTGTCTATTGATTCCACCCAAGCCCGGAACCAGTTATAGAATTTTGCGTGTACACTCCTATTTATTGTAATTTTGTAGAGAAAAACAACATTGAAGTTTCTAGAGAGAATGTTATATGCATTGGTGTAAAAGCATTAATGTGTTAAGTTTTGAGAACCTAGAATTGCAGTGGTTGTACCATGTTTTATTGGTTTTAGTACTATTATTATACACTAATGCAATGTTCATTTTTGAAACCCATTGTTCTCTTTTTTTAGGTTTATTTATGGATACACGCTTTATGTTTTGTGTTTCTTCACTCTTGTTAGAATTTTCAGAAAATATTGTTATTCACTCTTTAAATGAATTTGATGATAGATCATGTGGAATTGGACAGGAGTTTCTATATTGGCAATTGTTCAGAAAATATTTGTTTTACTTGTTATTGATATGCATAATTCTAATTTATGTTAATGAATATGAATATGTCAATTTCTTTTTTTTCTTGCTATGTATTTGCTAAATTAAAACTAACATACATCTATGTTACTAGTTCTCAAGTAGTTAGAACTATTTTTGTGACCTTATAACAATTCGATATTTGATCACATCATTTCTACACATTCTTTGCCAACTATTTTCCCATACATGGACACATGTCAAATTTTAGAGATAAAGGAAGAACATATACAATGAACATAAACTATTTCATAGGAGAAATACACCAAATCAACATATCAGTACCTACCTAACTATTAAATAAATACAACCATACAATGAGGATCCAATGTATCTCCAATCAAACTGATAATTCTAGTAACTAAAAAAATGTTCAACTATCTCTAACTGGAATTGACTCAATGGGATGGAAATGAGATTAATAGATGGAGATTACACTTAACAAAATGCAACATTCAAATTTCTTCTTTCTTACCATCATATCTTTTCATAACTTCATGAAGCACGAATTCTCATTTTCTTGAACAAAATTAGTATAGAAATATGCCTATGAACATTATGTCTAAATGGAGTAGGTGTAATAAAATGAAAGCCAAGTCTCCTCTCAATAGTTGGATGAGAAGTCTCCATGTTTCCATTGATGGATACTGGAATGACCTCATATGTCTCAATGAAATATCTAGCTCAGTGTATCTCTCATATGTAGGAGAATTTGAAAATAGATTTTTAATTTCCCAGAGAAGGTAGAAATCATGTCTCAACACATCCAAAATAGTTTTATCTCTTATACTCTCAGCCATGCCTTGGAAATTTCTCTCATTTTGTCTTGCTATGAACAAACTCTTTAAGTAAATTTTGCTTGATAACAACCTTCCTTTTTCATTCAAAGACGAAGGTAACCCCATCTTTACTAGGTTTTCAAATCTATTTTTGAAATAGTCAATGCTTTCCCTTATCATTAAGCATTTTTCTCAGCAATTTGCAATAAATTCCTTTTTGTAAAAATCTTTATGGCCTCCATAACCATTATGGTTTTTCCTTTCACACCTTTTCTTTTTAATTCTTCAGTGCAATTGGAATTTAGGAACTTAATAATCTGGCTAACAACCTTTGGTTATGTTCCTAATTCCTCAAATGATTTCTTTATAACTTCACCTGCTTCATCTATTAAAAATTTCATCATCAATTATCTTGAAATAATCCCATATCTTGCCAACTTCATTTATGATTTCATACCAGATGATGTTTATATCCCCTACGAGATAACATTTTCCAGACAATTTGTTCTTCAATTGTTCATTGTCTATAAGCATCTTAGCTTTTAGATTTTCATATTCTGCAATGAATTTATCCATGTCCTTCATCTCCTCACCATCTCTTGCAATTGTTCTCTTCAATTTTTCAATTTGATCTTCCATTATATCCAAGTCTATCAGTTCTTTTGACAATCCATCTATTGGATCTGTTGATGTTGTTGCACATGATGAAGTACATCCCTCCTTTAAAATTTCAATTTTCTTTTGTTGCAACTCCATATCTTGTTCCATTTGCACCATTTTCTTCATGAGTTGATCTGTTAAGGTCCTAACCCGCACATAGGTAGATCAATGTATTCGGATGTAATAAAGGTCAATATTAATAAGACCTTTCAATAAAATAGAATAAGGTGGATGTAAGAAGAACTAATAGAATCTTCCGCTTCTAGAAGGATCTTCCTCTAGATGCTTCTTTTTAGTATAAATAGGAGTCGAGGGTATGAGAACCCTAGCTTGGATATTATTGTAACAGAGCGCTGCTCGATTGGAGGTTGCCCCCTCGAAGAGGC
>ML785451.1:204822-258366 GCA_009831015.1 Picea engelmannii
TAAAAAAAAAAAAAAAAAAAAAAAACTTGTACAAAGTTTAAATATTATCTTGATTAAAATGTTTAATTTTCTAATAAAATTTGGATGTCTAAATCTTAAAAAAAAAATAAACTTGTACAAAGTTTAAATATTATCTTGATTAAAATGTTTAATTTTCTAATAAAATTTGGATTTTGTTTGAAGGTTAGTAATTTCACATTTACAATTTCAAAGATTCTTACATATAAAAATATTTAAAAGAATTTGATTTAATAATAAAAGAAATTCATAAAAAAAATATTTGGAAATTGTTTTTCTTCCATCTAAATTTTGAACTTGAAAACCTCTTTACATGCACATAATTGAACTTTGCACTTAAGAAGTTTTTCAAACACACATCATTGAACTATGTTCTTGAGAAGTTCTTCACATGCACATCACTTCATACACTCTTTCTTTATTTATATTTTTGCATATGGCATTATGGATATTCCCATGTAGTAATAGAATACACCCTTGAAATTTAAAGAATCCTTTATCCCAATATTTGAAGTTTCAACTTGTCATTCTCCCCATTCACATACTATTTTTTCAATGAATTTATATATATAGTTTATTGTTTTCTCCAATTATGGCTTTCTTCTCACAATACAACTCTTATTTAATATATATAAAAGAAGTGTTCATGTTATGAGAGAAATGTATAAAAGGAAGAAGTTTTAAACACACACACATAAGAGTTGGTTCATAGGGTACCTTATGGGGGAAATGATGGGTATGTAGTTTTATAACCTATAAAATTTATGGGTTGACAATTTTATTACACATCATTGTTGATAGTTTCATCTCCAAAACCATACTTAAAAAATACTTGAAATGGGTAGAAGCTTCCAAATTGAACATAAAATTTCAGCACTAGTTCCAACATCCATGAGAGGCAAGAGAACCACAACATGGTATCCAAAGTATATGTGGAATCACAAGTGTTGAATCGATTTGCTATGTAAACTTGATTCTCAATTGTTTCACTAACACGATGTTAAAGTTGGAGGATTAACATTTTAGTTCATTCTTAAATGATTTGTTTGGAATAGCATGTGGTAAAACTCAAGAAAATATCAAGGATATCGTGTCAATTCTCAATAACCTTAACAATGCATACAAATAGTGCAATGGTTGATCTAGGTCAATGTTGGGATCCTGGCCATAGCTTCCCACTTCCCTTAAATTCACACCAAGATTGCTCAAGTGATGTGACTTGGACTTTGTGAAGACTATATATAGCCTAATTGTAGATTTTAACCTTGTACAAATAATTATTGCAAATGAATTCTTAATAAAATTATAGAAAAGATACAATGGCACACACATATATTTTACCCTCGAAACTCAAACTGGGAAAACCAACAACTTGTTTAGAGATACACCTCTAATTATTTATTCATCACCATCTTCATTGTTTACAATACAATATTTATACGATCCTGTAGCATCCAAAACCCCTGATCAATTAACCCAGATTAGTTAACAACTCTAATTCCTTAATCAAGATTAAAAAAAAACATGTGCCAAAAAAATGCTAAGAACGAATGCCAAAACCACCAAAAAATAAATTATGGGGCTCTACCCCATGAAATCCCTCGGATAGGGAGGATCCACCCCCATATGAGCCCCCCATGCACTCGGTGCAACATAAAAATTATGTTTGGTCGTGAAAATAATATAACACATACCCAACATACACCCACTTGTTGTTTTTTTTGCATATAGGAGGTTAGATGATTACATAGTCAACAATCCATGGCATCACTATCAATCATTTCTCTACACCAGGAGAACTTCTCGATGCTCATAGACTTTGTCGATAAATCTCCAACATTCTTCAAAATGTCCACCTTCATCAACAACACCTTCTTGTATTCAACCATGTCTCTCACAAAGTGATATTGAACATCAATATGCTTTTTCCTTGAATGATAAGTCAGGTTCTTTGCCAAGAAGATTGCACACTTACTTCCATAATCTATCCTTATAGCTTGTTGTACCGACCTAATACCTGAACACAATATTTGTAACCATACTACTTTCTTGCGTGCATGAGTGGATGCCATTTATTCATATTATGCAATTGAGAGTGCCACTACAACCTATCTTTTGGTCATCCAATTGATTTCTCCTCCAAACAACTTAAACATATACCCTCTTGTAGCTCTTTTTTGATCCATATCTCCATCTCAATATACATCGAAAAACCCATGTATGTCCAAAAATCTATCCAATATCGGTCTTCCTTGGTAGAACAATCCATAACTATTAGTACCATGCAAATACCTGAAAACTCTCTTTATTGTTGTCCAATGCTCCTTCCATGGTTTTGACATATACCTGGTCAAAACTCCCACTACATGTGTAATGTCTAGTCTGATCATTACATACATCAAAATTCCAACAACACTAGCATGCAAAACATGGGATGTGTCATGTTCCTCTTCTTGTGTCTTGTGACACTGATATGCATATAAATTTACACCCATGATAATAGGAACCCTAGCCAATTTACATTCCTACATATTAAACCTCTGCAACATTGTCTCAAAATATTTCCTCTGATTTAACCAGAGTTTTCTATTTTCCTGATCTCTTTTAATTTCCAATTCCAAAATGAAATTTGTAGCACCAATATCCTTCATGTCAAATTTAGAAGAAACCAAGTTTTTGCATCCTAGATAACATCCTTGTCATTTTCTATAAACAACATATCATCCGCATACAAGACCAAATAAATAAGAGGATCACCAAATAATTTGAAATACACATAGTGATCATCTTTTCTCCTTGTGAAACCAAGTCCCAGCATATAAGTATAAAAGTTCTTATACCACCTCCTTGATGATTGTATTAACCCATGCAGAGACTTTTTTATCCTGCATACCAACTCTTTCTTTCCTTTCATAGAAAATCCTTTTGGCTACTTCATATAGATGTCTTCTTCCAGATCCCCATGTAGGAATGTTGTCTTCACATCCATATATTCTAATTCAAAATCAAAATCAACAACAATATATTAAATAAATATAATAGAAGTTAACTTGGAAATAGGAGAAAAAAATTCACCACAGTCAATTCCCTCTACCTGGGAATAACCTTTTGTTACTAACCAAACTTTCTATTTCTCCACTTTTCCTTCTACATTCAAATTCTTCTTAAAAACCCATTTTCTACTGAAGATATTTCTTCCAGTCAACAACTCCACTAGATCCCAAGCCTCATTCTTTCCCAATGCTACCATTTCTTCCACTGTGGCCTTTTTCCATAGTTTTCCATCCCCTAAGTTCACTGCCTCCCAAACAGATCTAGGATCATCATTAGTACTAAACAAAGCAAAATTTGAATGGAAATTAGGTGGAGTATACATTTTTGGTTTCCTTCTTTCCTAAACCAATCTCTTCAATACTGGAGTATGAGGCTCTTCCTCTTCTAATTCATATTCTTTTGTAGAGTATGATTCATTATATTTCAATTCAAACACTATTTTCTTTGGTTCTTCCTCCCTTGGTAAGACTTCCTATTTGACAACATATTTTATTTCTCTAAATACCACATCTCAGTTATACACTACCTTCTTATTTTCTAGGTTCCAAAGATCATAACCTTTCAAACCATATATATACCCAATAAAGATACATTTTTCATCATTTTTTATCGAGATTACTCATGTTTTCCTTTGGAATGTGAACATAGGCATCACAACCAAATACCTTCAAATGTGTAAGAGAGATTTGTTTACCATTCCATACCTTTTGTGGAGTCTTGTCATCCAGTGTTGGTGAGCATGATCGATTGACCAGGTAACATGTAGTACCCATTGCCTATGAAAACAATTCTTATCCTAACCTGAAACCACTAAGCATTCTCCTTACTCTTACCATCAACATTTTGTTCATACTCTCTGTAACTCCATAATGTTCAGGTGTGTATGGAGTAGTGACCCAGCACCCCACCTCAGCAGGTTCTGCATGACCTCTCATTCTAAGGATCGTTCTAAATCTCCCTTGAGCCAAAGTAGCTCTTTAGTTCCCAAAGGAACCTTCACACATATAACCACAGGTCCTTCTAGGGTTTATGCCTGGGCGAACAAGCACCAAACGTGAATTTCCACTCCACGTGACCAACCGGCACGACCACAACCTTTACCCAAAAGGTGTTTCACGAATCGTGATTTCGAGGATGTTGGCGTGATGCAAACCCAACACTCCACATACAAGAAACCAAGAAACCCGATGTGGGGCCTCTCTACAGGACTATATCTAACGGTCCTGTGCCTTCCTCTCGATCGATGGCTAGGATTGCGTCGCGACTTCATGTTTCGCGGTGTCAGGACTGTTTGTGTAACACAACCCCAACACTCCAACTCTCGACTCCCGAAATGTCAAGATCCAAAGTCAAGAGATCAATGACTCTCGTTGATCCAGATCCAATAGATATTGTTCCTCCTTGACTTGTGAACGTTGAAAGGTTATCAACCTTATCCCCTCCACTAATTCACTAGATCCAATGGTTGACGAAATTTTGGCATTCCTCACTTCGAGGAATTCCACTGTCCATTCAGATATTCAATGGCTCCAAGACAAAGGACTTGGCGTCAATTATTCTAGGGAAACCTCTGCGAGGTGACTTCACTCTTCAGCTTTTCCTCGAATCCCTCGAAGTCTCTATCCTTCTTGAGCTTGATTTCTGTTGCAAACTAAAGGACTCCAAGGAATTCTTGCGCGCATGCCTTGCGACATTCACAACAACCTTTGTTTATTGATAGCTTCAACACTCTGTGCACTCCTTGCATGACTCTGTGGGTGTAAGAACAACTCTTTCCCTCCTAAGATTTTCTAAGTTGAAACTCAAAAAACTTTTCACGCACTCCTTGTGGACCTTCGCTGCAACCTCCTGCAGTATTTCTCAGGAAGAGAAACAATTGAAGATTATACTCCTCCTCCTCTCACAGACTTCATACATTCAACATGAAATCAAGAGCATGCATAGCATTGAAATAAAATGCATAACAGAGACTGAAATCAACTGTAAACATACCATTCAACATATGTAAACAAAATTCATAAAACAACATGAAATTGTATCAAAGCTTCTTTATATTAATCCAAGTGTATATGTACATGGGTTCAATAGAAAAAGTTATCTGCTCATACCAATTCTACAATCTCTTTTCTTCTCCTCGTCTCTACAGTTCTAACTACTCCTCTTCTTGCTAATGAGAATTTCTAAAATACCCTACATACGACGGGCTTTTTTTTTTTTGAGTTTTTCCCTCTCTCCTCCCTAAGCTATCTTATCAGAATTGAAAGCTACAACTACCTTACATTCATTACAATAAATGCCTCCTTAAATGATAGACGAGAGCAACCGCTCAAGATCTATATTACAATTCAAAACATAAATGCGAGCACATCCAATTTAAGATATTAGATAAATGGTTTTAAATTTCAAATTCAAAATATTCTCAAAATACGCATTGGTGCATTTCTAGTTGTCTTCCTCTTGCATGTGCTTACGATGCTCCTGCATCATACTCCCTTGGCTGAAAAACTTCATGGACTCATGTCCATGAGTTCTTGCATGGTCTGTTCATGTTTCTGGATCTTCGCTTCACTTTCCCAACTGGCATACTCAATCGGGTGTCCCTTCAATTTGACCAAATACTCAAAATATGTCTTTCTCCGGGTCCTTTTCCTAACTCTCTAATCAATGATTGTTTCCATCTGCAGCTTTTCAGCTACAGGAAGTTGTTTAACCCACTGAACTTCCTTCTGAATCTCTTCCCCATATGTTTCATTTGTTTTGTAAGCGTACATATCTGCTATGTTAAATATGGGTGATATGCCCACACCATCTGGCAATTTAATCTCATAAGAATTTGTTTGAAATTTCCTTATGATTTTACATGGCCCTATCTTTTTCATTTTCATTTTATTATACATTCCCCTTGGGAATCTTTCTTTCCTCAGGTGAGCTAAGACCAAATCTCCCACTTCAAAGTGAAGTTCTCTTCTGTGATGATTTGCTCTATGCGTGTATTCCTGGTTAGAATTCTTTAACTGCTCTCTAATTTTGTTGTGGATCTCTTGCATCTATGTTGCAAAGTATTCTACTCCAACACTTCTGAATTCATTCTGCTCTAAGTCCCTCAACTCAGATACTCCCCTTGGCTTCATTCCATACATTATCTGGAATTGGATTTGTCCGGTTCTCCTATTCGGTGAGTCGTTAATGCAAATTCCACTTGCAGAAGAATTTGATCCCACTATGTATGGTGTTTAGTTACCAAACTTCTCAACAAGTCCCCCAAACTCTGATTTACTACCTCTGTCTATCCATCTGTATGAGGATGATATTATGAACTAAAAGATAAATTTGTCCCCAGCTTTTTCCATAGCGTCCTCCAGAATTGACTAACAAAGTGCTTGTAATGATTGTATGATTACAAGCACTGAAGATATAGAGACATCACTTGGTTCCGAAAGATTTTGTTTTTTATAGCGACAATCATGCTTTACAATTCATAACCAAATAGGAGAAATTGAACTAGGAGCATGTGAAATGGGTTGAATATTTGAAGAACTTTACTTTTGTTATAAAGCACATTTCTAGAAATGCTAACAAGGTTGTTGATGCATTGAGCAGGAAATGTTTGATTCTGCAGGAGTTTCATGTGAAGACCTTAGGTTTTGATAGCCTTAAATATATGTATAGAGATGATTCAGATTTTAAGGACTCTTGTGAAGCATGTGAGAATCCTATTTTGAGAGATAGAAGCCAATGGATTGAATATATAATTCAGGATGGGTTGTTATTCAGAGGAAATCAGTTGTGTATTTCGAAGGGTTCTATGAGAGAAAATCTTCTGAAGGAAAAACATAGTGGGGGATTGGCTGGACATTTCAGCCATGACAAAACATTTGTGCAACTGAACATTTTATATTATTGGTCAGGGATGAGGATAGATGTGAATAAGTTTATCACCAAATGTGGAATTTGCCAACACACAAAGGGGAAAAGACATAATACAGGATTATATAAACCATTGTCGATACCAGAGAGGTCATGGGACACAGTAAGCATGGATTTTGTGTTAGGACTGCCAAGGAAACTGAGGGGTTGTGTTTCCATATTCGTGGTAGTCGATCGATTTTCAAAATTGGCACATTTCATTCCATGTCAGAAAACCAGTGATGCAAATCACATTGCAAACCTATTTTTTAAAGAAGTTGTTCGACTTCATGGCTTACCCAAGAGTATTGTTTCAGACCGGGATACCAAATTTGTCAGTCATTTATGGAGGACGCTATGGAAAAAGCTGGGGACAAATTTATCTTTTAGTTCATCATATCATCCTCATATGGATGGATAGACAGAGGTAGTAAATTTGAGTTTGGGGCACTTGTTGAGAAGTTTGGTAGATGAACACCATACACAGTGGGATCAGATTCTGCCACAAGTGGAATTTTCATTAACGACTCACCAAATAGGAGCGTCGAAAAAATCCCATTACAGATAATGTATGGAATGAAGCCAAGGGGAGTATCTAAGTTGAGGGACTTAGAGAAACATTAGTTCAGAAGTGCTGGAGTGGAAGACTTTATAGCAGAGATGTAAGAGCTCCACAGCAAAATCAAAGAGCGGTTAAAGAATTCTAACCAGGAATACAAGCGTAGAGCAAATCAGCACAGAAGAGAACTTCTTGAAGTGGGAGATTTGGTCTTAGCTCACCTGAGGAAAGAAAGATTCCAAAGGGGAACGTATAATAAACTGAAAATGAAAAAGATAGGGCCATGTAAAATCATAAGGAAATTCGAAACAAATGCTTATGAGATCGAATTGCCAAATGGTTTGGGATATCACCCATATTTAACATAGAAGATTTGTACCCTTATAGAACAGATGAAAAAGATGGGGAAGAGATTCAGAAGGAATTCAATGGGTTAAACAACAACCTGTAGCTGAAACTCCGCAGATGGAAACGATCATTGATCAGAGAGTTAGCAAAAGGACCCGAAGAAAGACATATTTTGAGTATTTGGTCAAATGGAAGGGACACCCGATTGAGGATTCTAGTTGGGAAAGTGAAGCGGAGATCCAGAAACATGAACAGACCATGCAGGAGCTCATGGACAGGAGTGCATGAATTTTTTCAACCAAGGGAGTATGATGCAGGAGCATCATAAGCGCGTGCAAGAGGATGACAGCTGGAAATGCACCAGCGTGTATTTTGAGAACATTTTGAATTTGAAATTCAAAACCATTTATGTAATATCTTAAATTGGGTGTGCTCGCATTTATGTTTTGAATTGTAATATAGATCTTGAGCAGTTGCTCATCTGTCATTTAAGGAGGCATTTATTGTAATGAATGTAAGGTAGTTGTAGTTTTCAATTCTGATAAGATATCTTAGGGAGGAGAGAGGGAAAAACTCAAAAAAAGAAAGAATCGTCGTATGTAAGGTATTGTAGAAATTCTCATTAGCAAGAAGAGGAGGAGTTAGAACTGTAGAGACGAGGAGAAGAACAAAGATTGTAGAATTGGTATGAGCAGATAACTTTTCCCTGGTGCATCAAGTAGCCTTATTCCTTTCTATACCTCAGTTATTATAGAATTATTTGAATTATTTTCCACAAAATTATCCACCATTATTCGTCCTTCGCACCTTAATTCTCTTCTCTATCTGATTCTCCACAAGATCCTTAAACTCTTTGAATTTTTCAAAGACTTCAAATTCCTTCTTGAGGAAATAAATCCATGTATCCTCAAGAAGTCATATATAAATGAGATATAATACACATATTTACCTAGTGATGGAACCTACATAGGTCCAAACAAATTTCTATGAACCAACTGTAAAATTCTCTCTACCCTCGTAGAACTAGAGGAGAATCTTACACCATTCTGCTTCCCATATAAGAAATGTTCATAGAAATAAAAATATAGAGATAAATTTATCATACCTTCAACCATACCTTTACCATGTATTACTCAAAGGCCCTTCTCTCCGATATACCCTATTCTTTGATGCCACATCATAGTCTTTTCTCCAGAGACTGTAGGAGTTTTTTGTTCTTCAACTCCAATATTAGGAACAATGAAATTGTTTCACCCTTCACTAATAGTACTTCACAATATCTTATACATAGTTCCAATCTAAACTTCCTTTAGTAACATTATGGGAAGGCTACTTCCAACCTACATTTAGGAAAGAGACTACATAGTGACATGCACACAATAGATCATCAAGGAAAATATATTGAGGATATTTTTCTACCATCTTGTAGTAATGCTTGATAGGTATTTATACAATGATATGGATGGTTGGAGTAGTTTCACCCTCTCCGACCAATCACCCATTCAGTTCCATTTATCCATTATAGACATACATTTTCCTACTTTAGGTTATGTTACAATCATAGGTATGATGAGATTTATGAAGCCTAAGAGGCCCACTTAATGTCTCCCCCACACTCAATTCCTTGATCTATAGTTTCTTGGGACTTGCTAGCTTCTATCGACAATTTGTGTTGGGGTTCTCTCATATTGCTTGGGCCCTAATACAAGTGACCAAGGGTGGCATAAAGGCCATGTTTGTGTGTTCCATGCCCCAATAGAAATAATTCGAGGATCTGACATCTTACCTCTCCTCAACACCAATCCTCATTCTATCATACCTGCAACGACCATTTGATATTGAGACAAATGCTTCAGATTATTCTATTGGTGCAGTCCTCACTTAGCATGGGTATCTGGTATCCTATCGTAGTGAAAATATATCTGATGTTGTTCTATCATACCCCAACTATGACTAATAGATGTACTCCATTGTGTAGACATGTCGAAAATGGAAGAATTACATTCTGAGGAAGGAAACAATCATCCACACTCAGTCACAGGCCTCTGCAATTTATGTAGACATAAGGAAAGTTACAAAATTACTGCCATCAAAAGTGGTCCATGCACTTGAAACAATTTCACTTGAATATCAAGTACAAGAAGGGTAGCACCAACCATGTTGCATATTGCCTCAGTCGACATCGGATGGACATAAGACATCAAGTACAAGAAGTGTAACACCAACCATGTTGCAAGTTGCCTCAGATTGATTAATTGGCATGAGAAATCTAGATGGCTACAATTTTACAATAATGACTGACTTTTCTACTACCTATCATACATTAAGCACAAACAAAATATATCCCAATTTTCATCTCCAGGATAGGTTATTCTTCCATCTAATCCACATTTGTGTTCCTTCAAGAAAGTGTGCAAAGATGATCTTGGAAGCTCATTACAGTCAGGAAGACAAACATTTTGGTGTATAATAGACATTGGAGTTACTGCAGAATCATTTGTATTGGCAAAATCTTCAACAATATGTTCACAAGTACATTAGATATTACACCTCTTGCGCCATTGCTAAGCCCGCAATCAAGAAATAGGGGCTATACACCCTTATACCTACTTGAGATAGGCCTTGGGAGTCCATATCCATGGACTACATGTCTGGCCTTCCTTCAACCAAGTATGGTAATGAATGTGTCTTTGTGGTCGTCGATCGATTCTCTAATATAGAAATTTACCCTACAAGAAGAGAATCACATCCAAGGCCACTGCCAAGCTCTTATTCACACATGTTTGGGTTCATTTTGGGATACCACAAAATATTATCTCTGATTAATACAATAGGTTCTTGAGTACCTTTTGGTCCATCCTATGGTCAATGATGGACACCAAGTTGACCAAATTGACTGCCTTCCACCCACAAACTGATGGAAAAACAAAGGTAGTCAATGGGATGATTTCCCATATCCTACGAATGTATAATTCCAAACATCCATGGACATGGGATGAAATACTTTCTTATGTTCAACACAGATACAACATATCCCTCCATAACTTTATTGAACACAACCCTTTTCAAGGGTGCTTGGTGTTTCAACCATTGGCCCCCATCGACATAGCTCTACCCATTGCAGCCACATAGTAAGAGTCCTCCCATGCTCAGAAAGAGGTTGATCGAGCAGCCAAATTTTTTGATAAGATCCAGCACATCCAACAACAAGTTCATGGTATTGTGTAGAAATCCAATGACAAGTAAAAGTAGGGCCACAATCAACATCGAGTACCACACAAATTTCAGGTGGGAGATAAGTTGAGGTTGCATTTGTAGAAAGAGCACCTCATAGGACCCCATAGAAAGTTTCACCCACTCTGATACAAGCCTTACACCATAAACAAGGTTGTGGGTGAGAATTATTTTGAATTAAGTATTCTTCCTTTCCTTAGATTGCACCCGGTATTTAATGTGGAAATGCTCCAACCATATTTTCCACCTCTCCTAGACACTTCGGATGTGGTTGGGCAGTTGGACCCTAGAGAACTCAATCCTTCCTGCATAAAATAGGCGACAATTGATCGAATCATGGATACCAATACAAAGGACACCCACTAATAGACTATCAAACTCTATTAGGTCGTCAAAGCCAGGTAGTTTCTTCATCAGGGCAAGTGGCTCACTAGTAGTCAGGTTCAATATAAGTTTCCTCATATGATGCAGGCACTTTATGAAATGGAGGCCATTTCTTCCTAAGGGGGGAGGAATGATCCAAGTGTATATCAGTGGCCACCCACCTATTCCATTGGCTCAAAGACCAATTTCAATTGTGGCAGTTTTGTTTTCTATATTTTCAGGTCCTAAACTTTCAGGATTGTTTTGAGACACTAAACAACAATTTTTTGGGCCCACCACAGTCACACTATAGACAAAGTCAGCGTGTGATGGAAAAATGTGTATTCCTTGGATAGACCTTTCCAACGGTCTATCGTGCACCTAAAACGAGGATTGTACACAAAAGTTACGACCATGGGAAGTTTATGTACCAACTTAACCCATCGGGGCCCACATGACTTTTGGTGCTTCTTGAAAATGAGTGTAGCTGACACATCGCTTCTCAGAGATAAGCTACTACCATTCTAGATAGCTTGTGTGATTTTTCATTTTACAGTCTTTTGTATTTCAGACAGTTATTAATAGAATCTGAGATTTACTCTATTACTTTGTTCCTTGCCATATCTCTGTGTAATTCTTTGTTATATATGTGTTATATCTCTTCCTTCATGCCATTCCTAAAATAATATGGGTCACTTAATTGTAAAGCTAACTCAAACTTAACTGCAAAATCAATCGACTCAAACTCAACATAGTTATAAATGTGAATTAAGTACAAATACAACTCAGACTCTGGATTTTGTCCTTCCTGTAACAATTTTATCGACTCCGTATAATTTTTAATAACTCCATAGAAAAACTTCATAATTACCCTTTTACAATATTTGAATACAAGATGTCGTGACTGAGTGTTGCAAAATTTATCAAATATGGAGAGCATCTATGTTCGAATTTAGAAATCATATTTGACTTTCGACTTCCTAATCATATAAACCATAACTACTATGTGTTTTCTACAGATAAAGGTTCAACATATCACCATCATATTCTATCTTACAATCACATCCAATATATTTACGTCTTCCATCTTGATCCTCACAACTATACCCTTTAAGGTATGTTTGAACTTTGTTTGCAGTTGTTGGCGTCAGAAGTCACTCCTGGATTGCAGCAGGAGTAAGCCTGAGGGCCATCAGTTTGAATGTCACGATTTTTTGATAAAGGGTGATGAATGGAAGTAAAATCAGAACAATATTATTCTAACTCGGAAACTAGGCTAGGCATGCACAAGAGGATGAGGTCTTGGTTCAATTTCAGGCAGTAAGTTGTAATAAGGGTGAGTAGGAGGAAGACTTCTATGAGGAAATGTGAAGGGTTGTTGTGGGCTTCAGGCTTCCGATGGCCTATAGAAGAAAACTTTGAAGACAAGAACTTCTTATATTCAAAGGAAGAAAAACTAAAAGAAAGTAACAGAGCTTATAATAAATCCTTTATTATAACACAGTCACGATGATTCATGTGAATCATTCAATCATGAACGCTTTCAGTTTGAGATCGAAACAAGATGAAAAAGGGAGCTTCCTTACATTAAACAAATAAATTTCATATACAGATACATATCCAGGAAAACCAGTGCTTCATTAAAACATTACAGTCAGGAGCTCTGCTCTACCATCCATCCTTATAGAAATACAAAAACTGAGTATATATACTCAGGGAAATTTTCCACCTTCGCAGCAGGAAGGTAGCTGAAACATTAAAGTCCAAATTAGTGTGTGCAGGCTCCTCAGTCAAACCTGGATGGAACTCCTTCGTCAGACGCCATCTTAACTCAGCATGGCTCTTGCAGGGGGACCTGCATACAAGGGTACCATGGGCTGATTTCTCCAGGCCTTTTCCACGCCCTCCATTTATGAGTTGAGTTGAGGTCTCAACCACCTACTCAATATTCATTAACTGCTTCTTCCATAAAGGGTGGCCGAGACTGAAAACACAAAAAGCAACCCTTTGTTCTTTGAAGTCCCAGTAGCTGAAATGTCGAAATGGCTCTTGGGCACTTTTCGCATTTGACGTTTTGGGGTTTCGAAATGCAGTGGAAGAGAAACCCCTTTGTCCTTTGAAGTCTCGGTAGCCAAAATATCGAAATGGCTCCTGGGCGTTTTTCTCATTTCGTGTTTCAGGGTTTTGAAATGCAGTGGAAGAGAAACCCCTTTGTCCTTTGAAGTCCCAGTAGCCGAAATGTCGAAATGGCTCCTGGGCGTTTTTCGTATTTCGCATTTCAGGGTTTTGAAATGCAATGGAAGAGAAACCCCTTTGTCCTTTGAAGTCCCGGTAGATGAAATGTTCAAATGGCTCCTAGGCGCTTTTCACATTTCGCATTTCAGGGTTTCGAAATGCCGAAATGTCGAAATGGCTCCTGGGCGCTTTTCGCATTTCGCATTTCGGGGTGTCAAAATGTAGCAGAAGAGAGAAATCCTTTGTCCTTTGAATTCCCAGTAGCCGAAATGTCGAAATGGCTCCTAGGTGCCTTTCGCATTTCGTGTTTCGGTGTTTCGAAATGCAACGGAAGAGAGTAACCCTTTGTCCTTTGAAGTCCTGGTAGTCGAAATGTCGAAATGGCTCCTTGGAAATTTTCGCATTTCGCGTTTCAAGGTTTCGAAATGCAGTAGAGGAGCAACCCCTTTGTCCTTTGAAGTCTCGATAGCAGAAATGTCGAAATGGCTCCTGGGCGCTTTTCGCATTTTGCGTTTCGAGGTTTCAAAATGCAGTGGAAGAGCAACCACTTTTTCCTCTGAAGTCCCAGTAGCCAAAATGCCGAAATGGCTCATCATTTTGTGATTTTGGCCATAAGAGATGAGCTCATGCGCTAGACCTCGTGCAACTCTATGACTCAAACTTACCCAATGACCGTCGATCTGCTCCATCTGTGGATCCTCACCGTTGAAAACAAAATGCCCACTCACTTGATTTTAAGCCTGAAATGGACTTCTTCTGTGTGTTGCGCACAGCGCTCATGACTTGCAAGAATTGGCGCTAATTAGGCTCCATGGGGAATAGATTCGTCCCTACGATGCTCTAAGAACTCCTTCTACAGTTCCAATTTCCTTATGTTGGGTTATGGAGTCATTTATTAAGCCGAAAATAAACATAAAAGCAATAAAGACAATATTTACAAAAATAGAGGAGCTATCTAAGGCTCAAACAAA
Source organism: Picea engelmannii (assembly GCA_009831015.1). Classification (NCBI taxonomy): domain Eukaryota; kingdom Viridiplantae; phylum Streptophyta; class Pinopsida; order Pinales; family Pinaceae; genus Picea; species Picea engelmannii. The sequence continues at coordinate 219,511 of ML785451.1, forward strand.
ACATTTCTTCAGGAAATGCCCATTTACTGGGCCACTAAAGACTTCTTCACCCTCCAAATCCTACAACCTGTACGTGTTATTTAAGACTACTTCAGAGATTTTGAAGGGCCCGATCCAGAGGGCATCAAACTTGTTGTGTTTGCCCCTCTCCTACCTAGGTGCATCCCACTTAAGCACCAAATCTCCCAGCTTGAATTCCTCCTTCCTGACCTTCCTATCAAAGGCCTGCTTGATCTTCTGCTGATGACTGTGAGCTATGTCCATCACCTTCTCCCTGATCTGTTGCACTTCCACCACTTGATGAATTCTTCTGACCATATGGTTTGGCTCTCCTTCATGATCTTGAAAGCATTTAGCGACAAGTAAAGCGACCTGAGTGGGAAACACAGCCTCCATCCCATAAACAAGTTGAAAAGGTGAGGTGCCCAGGGACTTCTTCATTGTCACTCGATCGGCCCATAAAGCGAATTTGAGTTTTGAATCCCATGCCCTCTTATTATCTTCCAATAATATTTTAATGAGTTTGATTAGACTTTTATTGGAAGATTTTGCCAGTCCATTTCCTTGAGGATAATAGGGAGTGGAGTGAATTAGTTAAATCTCAAACTGCTCATAGAACTTAACCAGAGGCTCAAACTTGAAAGAAGCAACATTATCAGTGACAATTCTACTGGGACAGCCAAATCTGGCTATGATATCCTCCAAGAAGTTGATAATTACCTTGTGCGAAGCACTCCTAGTGGGGGCAGTTTCTATCCACTTGGTGAAATAGTCTGTTACAGTCAGGATCCATCTATGTTGGCCACTTGAAGGAGGATGAATTTCCCCAATGAAGTCCAACCCCCACTGTTGAAAGGGTGTTGAAGCTACTACAGGCTTTAGTGGCAGAGATTTGACCTGCTGCTTTCTTGAGAACCTTTGGAATTTGATGCAAGCTCTGACTTCTCTGTAGACATCAATGAATAAGGTGGGCCAGTAAAACCTAGCCCTAAGAATTTTGTGGGATGTGGTCTTCCATAAATGATGCCCTCCACAAAGGCTATTGTGGAAATCAAACATAACTTTATGGACTTCCTGTGGATTCAGACACCTCAGAAACACCCCTAGAGGATCTCTCCAGTGCAAGACTTGGTCAATAAGGAAATATTTGACTGCCTTGAGCTTTAAAGATCTTGCGTTGCTTTTTCCCATTCCATCAGGAGGCTTCAACTCTTACATAAAGTACAAAATGTCTCTGTACCAAGTGCATTCTACTAATGATAAGCCACCCTCAGAGATTTTGTTGGGTGACTCATCTTTCTAATTTCCTGAGCAAGCGTTGATGAAGTTAACCCCCAAGGCCTTGCAATTGGATTCAGCCCGCAGCTTGGCTAAACCCTACCCTTTTACCAACTTGGTGGGATTTATCTCCAGGTCAAACTCCAGTATCTTGGCAATCCATTTACCTCTTCTCCCATCTATGTCAGGTTGTATAAGGATGTCCTTCACAGAGGTTGGAGGAACATATGCAGTCACTCTTGAGTGCAATACATAGACTCTGGAATCTTTGAGAGCTTTCACCAAGGCATAGGCCTGCTTCTCCATGATCTCATACTTGATTTCTACATCTCTTGATGCCTTACTAAAGAAGGAAATGGGTTTCTCTCACCCTTCCTCATTTTTCTACAATAAGACCGTTGCTACTGTATCAAAAGAAGCAAAAGAAAAAAATTAGGAAATCCTTGGAATAATCAGGACTGATCAACACAGGGGCCTCATTCAATGCCCTTTTTATTTGGACAAAAGATTCCCTAGGTTCAACAGTCCATTTTACTTCTTTTCCCTTTCTGAGCATGGTTGTGATGTGTTTCACCAACTCAGCAAAATTTGAGACGAACCTCCTCAGAAAGTTAATCTTCCCTAAAAAATCCTGAACTTCCTTTCTAGACCTGGGAAGTGACAGGGTCTGAATTGCCTCTACCCTACAGGGATCAATTCTCACTCCCTCTGCTGATACTATATGGCCTAATAGTTTCCCCTCCTTCATAGAAAACAAAAATTTCTTGGGATTTAAGGAAAGGCCAAATCTCTGGCATTTCAAGAAAACTTTCCTCAAGTGACAGCGGTGCTCCTTATCAGACTTGGAGAAGACTATGATGTCATCTAGATATATCACCACAAATTGATCTTTCTCCCCGATGAAGGCTATGTCGATGGCTCACTGAAATGTTTCTCCTGCATTCATTAATCCAAAAGGCATTTTGGCATACATGAATGTGCCCCAAGGAGTAGTGAAGGTTGTTTTTTCTCTATCCTCAGGCATGACTGATATCTGATTATAGCCAGAAAAACCGTCAATCATGGATATCCTAGATGCACCAGTTACCCTCTGCAATATGTGTTCCATGTTGCGCAAGGGATAGTTGTCTTTCTTTGATCTCTTGTTCAGGTTCCTGAAATCAACACAGAGCCTAATTTCTCCACTTTTCTTCCTCACTGGGACCAAATTGACTACCCACTCAGAATATCTTAGGGGGACAATGATTTGGGAATCTAACAACTTCTTCACTTCTCTCTCCATGACAGGCAACAACATGGGATTTATCTATCTTAGCTTCTGCCTAAATGGTTTAGCCTCTTCCTTCAATGGGATCTTGTGTTCAATGACAGTTGTGTGATATGTCTTGAGGTATTCATAGGTCCATGCAAACACATCAGCAAATTCCCTTAATAAATCAGTATATTCGGCCCTCTGCTCTTTGGTCAAACTGCTTCACAACTTGACAAACTTAAGCTCCTCCTGTGTGCCGATATTGTACTCCACTGTATCAACATCTCCATTTGAAACCCTACCCTTTAGTGCCACATCATTTCCATCGAACAGTCTTTCTAAAGGGACCAGTCCCTTCAGAATGTGATTGCTAGGCAGATGAATAATATGGTGATTAGCAATTTTATTTAAAAATACATCAGGGTGAGGGTGACTTTCGAGATTAGGATCCTGATCAATGTGCAATGCAGAAAATTCATCGATGGACTGAAGAATTTTTTTGATTTCAAGATCGTTTTCGAATACCCTCTAATGCTTGATATTGTCTGAAACATATGGCCTATATCTTATCTCGACCTCATATTTGATCTTAGGCAGCAGAGGGATCTTGAACAGACTAACTGAGAAGAAATTATCAATCAGGTCCCACACTTCATTTTTGTAACTCCTGAGACAAGGATGCTTAGCCCGATAAGCATTTCTGACTTGTTGGATTATCAACTCAGCATCTCTGAACACTGCTACCTCCTTAATTCCCATTTCTTTTGTGACCCTCATACCCAAAACAAGAGCTTCATATTCTGCCACATTAATGGTAGCTTCAAATTCTAGCTTGTATGACAGGGATATGGTTTCCTGCCTAGGGGACACAAGAACCACTCCAGTGCCATCACCTTCGCTAGAAGAAGCTCCGTTGAAGAACATTTTCCAAACATAGGTGGTTGGAGGAGGTATCTCGTGATTAAATTTGGGTAGCTTTCTAATTTGAAAAGAGGCTTCAGGAGTCTCTATGATCTGCAATAAACTAGACCCCAAATCAGTGTCAAGTGCAAATATGGGGTGATTAGTGGGGTCTGCTTCGTCACTAACAATGTAGGCTAGCTGAGCTTCTATGTACAACCTCCTGTGTTCCCCTCCAAATAATGGAATGGTGGCATATGTGAGATCCATCTATAATGTTCCTCCAAGTTTTTTAATCCAAGATCTTGACAACAACATGTCAAACTTGGGGGGAACATCAGCTACTACAATGTCCATGACCACACTCTTCATTAGAAGCTGAAATAAAGAGACCACACGGTCTTTGATGACTCCAAGGCATTCCACCCTCCATGAATCAAAAGAGTACAAATCGTGATAAGCCTTTGTCACTTCCAGTCCCAATTCTTCCATGACTATTTTGGGCATAAAGTTGTGGGAAGCTCCTGAATCCATGAGGCAATTATGTAGCACTTTATCATGTATGTTCAGGGATGTGTAGAAGGGAGGGGATGAATCATCTCTGTCTTCTAACATGGGACCTAGGATGACTACTAGCTTTTCATCTTAAACATTTACTGAGTCTGTAGAAGGCTGAGGGGGACTCAGATTGTAGCATCTTGGAGAGGGACCTTTTGAAATATTCATTTTTAACTAGCTCTGAGAGGGTACGGGAATTCTAATATTTTGAATTTCATGCTCAAAACTAAAGGAGGGAAAAGGCTTAGGAGCTTCCCTTACCTCAGAGATAGGTTCTTTGGCTATTGGCGAAGTATTCTGAGTTTTATTTTATTTAGTAGTGATTGTAGCAGGTTTAGTAGGTTTTTCCGCTATGAGGGGTTGATCATGGCTATCACAATTTCCTTCTTTCTTCTTTGACCTGAGATGATATTTGTTAGGAGTGTTGTTCGCCTTTTCCCCTTTACCCAACTCATTGACTTGAATGTTCATAAGGGATCCTTCATATGTAGATTGAGTCAAATGGGGAAAAGGGGAAGTGTCTTCAATACAGTGAATTTCAGGGTCGAGCTCATCTATCTCTTCTCCTTCCTCATGAGAAACTAGGCTATTTTGGAGAGGGGTTTGAATCCTCTGATCATCTCTGTGGTTGCTCCTTTGTTCCCTCGGCAAATCCTGTGGCACATTATTGCTAGGCCTCCTGAATCCTTTGTTATCAGTATTTTGGGGATTTTTGCACATGGGCTTTCCTTCCAACTCCCACCTTTCCATTCTAGCTGAAAGCGACTTTAGCACTTTAGTTACCTCGTCCATTTGAAGGGGAAGGGGAGAGGAATTGGATGGGGAGGCTTTAGGTCTCTTCCTGGATATGTCTCTATCAACCTTATTCCTGAGTTGGTCAACAGCCAATATGTTAGATTCTACTTCCACGGCTGCATCCTGCATGTGAGCCAGAGTAGGTTCTCTCCTTTCCCTCAACAAGAGGCAGAAATCAGGATAAAAAGTGCTACCATAAGTGATTTTAGAAGAGACTTCTAAGGGATTTATTTCAGCGGAGATCTTATTGTACATTTTATAGAATCTCTTGGAGAAGTCAGAGACAGGATCTCATTCCTTTCTCTTCAAAGACCCAAACTCTATCATGTAATACATGAAGTCTTTTTTGTCTCCCCACTGTCTCAAAAAGGCATTATCCAAAGCCTCAATCCCATCAATAGATCTAGGAGGCAGGGCCCTAAACCACTTTCTAGCCTCGCCTTCAAGGCTATGGATGAAAATCCTCATCCATACATCTGCATGCATGATAACATGATCATCTATAAAACTGTAAAAGGCTTCAAGGTGTTCTTCTGCAGCTATGTCCCCTTCGCCTGTAAACTTGGGTAGCTGCTTAAGGTATCCATCTACTGGAAGGGCATTGAGAGGCTGAGGTAAAAAAAGGGGAGCATACCTAGTGGCTATTATAGCCTCCATTCTCCTGCCATAGGAATATTAGGTGGAGGAGAACTTAGAGGAGAAGGAGCTAGAACAGGGGATACTGGAAATGATCTTACAGGTGGACGGGGAAACAATGGGGGATTCAGAGAGAAGACTAAGGGGCTTGAGTCAGCAGATTCTTCTCTCTGTTTAGTAGCAGCAATAGTAACAAGAGGAGGAGTGGTAAAGCTAGGGGATGGGGAAATATTCTGTGGTCCAGGGTCTATGCCAAGGTACAACTTCAAGGGAGAGGGGAGTGACAAGGATTTCTCCCTCCAATCCCAGACCAGGAGGGGAAAACTCAGTAGGAACACTTCCGAAATTCAGGAAATGGGAAACTTCAGAAAAAGGTCTGCTAGGAAGATGAGAAGAAGAAATGGCGTTTCTACAGAAGGAGATGGCAAATTACCTGGTTTAGCGGTGGAAGTTTCTTTTTCAGAGGCTTTTTATTTTCTGATAATCGCCTCCCACTCAGCTTCAGGTGTAGCTAGAGGCAGCTGTGGATGGGACCGTGTGTGTCTACCTATGGAAGCCACAACTAAAATAGCGGGTTCGCCATAGTGGAGTTGTCACAATGGATTCGTCAGGTGAACAGTAGAAATCTCGCAGGGCTCTGATGCCTGATGCACATTCAGAATCAGAGGCTTGATGTCGTTCAATCCCAGGGAAAATTTTCAACTTTGTCCCCGGCAACGGCAAGGGTTGGATGTCGTATGACAATTGGCATTGTTGGTTGACATGGAGATCTCATCCTTGCCGAAGCCACATGATGTTGTATGGTTACAGGTGTGATGTTGTCGACAATCCCAACTATTTGACGACCTCTATTGAGATGAGGTTTTTCTAGCTACCGCTATCAACAATAAAATGTAGTGGGGTCCCCTTCACCCACATCTGTGAATGAAAAAGGTGCTCCCCCTCTTTAGGATCTGTTGCTTCTTCTGGTTGAATTGTTGCGGTTGCAACAATAGCAGTGGGGTCGGCGTCAATGATCTATCCTTTACCAGTATTTTCAGAATCAGATTAGGAATCAGGGATCGGCTCCTTGTCTTTGATCTCGGCCACCAATGACTATTTTGAGCGACATTCATCGGTGTTGTGCCAAGGGCTTTTTTGGAAATCACACCATTTTCCGATGTCCTTCTTTGTCTTCCAGTGACCCCTCTTTTCCTGTGTCTTGGACTGGTTTTTGGGAGACTTTTTGTTAGGGTCGTCTTTTTCATACTTTGGTTGTTGCGGATTTGTAGACCTAAATTCCCGTTTGTTCTGTTGCTTAAATTTCTGCTCAATTTTAATAGCATATCGATAAGCAGCACCAAGTGATGAGATGTCGAAAAAATCCATTTCAGTCTGGATGTATCTATGTAGAGACCCACGGTATTTCATAACCAAATGTCAAATGGAGTCTTTGATACCCAGCTTGGTGCGCAAGGTATGGAAGGTATTGGTGAACTCTGGAACTACTTGGCCCCTCTCTTGCCGCAGTGTGGTCCATCTCATGTACTGGTCCTCATAGTTGCCAACGGAGTAATAATGTTCTTTTACCGCATCCACAAAAAAATCCCTAGTGGGATCGGCCCCGTATATTCCAGAATCCTCTGTGGAAATTTGCTCCCAGTAAGTTTCCCACCAATGTTTGACATGAAGGAGAGATTTAAGGAGTGCGAAGGTGATCTTTTCTTTGTCGAAAAAATTTTGAACAGAGAAATAACCTTCTAGAAGAGTTAACCATTTTTCTAGGGCTTCTGCATCTATCTGTCCTTCAAGTACAGGAATATCAAAATTAACTTGTACCTTGAAAGGTGAGGTGCCTCCAAAGTGGCCACTTGATGAAGATGTGCCTAATGCTATCGACAGGCGTTGAAGGATGTGGGAAAAATTCTCCATCATTTCATCCCTCTGTCGCGTGAGAGCTTGCTCAAGCAACAAATTGATAGGATCGTCTACTCTGTCATTTTTCTTTTCTTCCGCCATTGAGAGTTTCTTGGGTGTGCAAGAGAGATTTTCTTCAAGAGAGACAAGCTCGAGAGCCAACTTTCTATAATCGGACCTTGTCGGGGACATGCACTGAAAAAAATGATCAAGAGCAGCCTGCTCTGATACCACTGATCCAGATTATTTTCGGCACGAAATGAGATCGGAGATATAATAAAGAAATGCACATAGATATCGCAGATATTTGATAATATAAAAAAAATGAATCAGAGATGCAACCATAAACACAGATATATAGTAATACATGATTTCTATTAATGAAAGAAATGTACAGAGACTGTAAAAGTACAGAGTGAAAGACTCGCTAGAATGGTGGCAGCTTATCTCTGAGAAGAGATGTGACGGCTACTCGCATTCACAAGAAGATGATTACAATGAGGCTTTGAAGGCATTTTTACAATAAGTAGGAATTCCAAAAACCCTAGACATCCAAAAACCTAACCCTAGGAGATGAAGCATTGAACATCATGTGGGCCCCGTCTGGGTAAGTGAGTACATCAACTTCCCGGGGTCGTAACTTTTGCATACGATCTCCGTTTTAGGCGTGTGATAGCTCGTTGGAAAGGTATCATCGAGGAGATTCATTATGGGGGCTCAATCATGCCTTTTCCTATCATTGATAACCTATATCTTTAAAAACCTTCATTTGGGCCCTCAAAATGGCCCCATAAGTTAAAACCTACTAAAAATAGTAAATTGCCAAAATTGCCAAAAATCTGTTTTGAGCCATTTGGAAAAGGTGGGTGGCCACCAATATCCACCTGGATCAATCCTCCCTCCTTAAGAAGCAATGGTATCCATTGCGTTGAGTTCTCGAGGGAGAGGGAAAAGCACTTGTTGAATCTGTATCTTAGTGAGTTGCTTATCTTGCTAGAGACGTCGCGCTGCTCAGTTTGTGGAAATCTGTCACGAACCTGTTGAGTTTCAGGTTGTTCAACAAGTCGAGCTACATGATAGGATCATGTTCAGAAGGAATCTTTGCACTTTGTTGCAGCCTTGTCAACCTACTTCTGTTGGATAGAAGGTACTTGGGGAAAGGCTGTAGTGGTTGCAGTGTCCTTTTGTTCTCCTTTTGAATAGATTGTGAAGAAGCTGAATTTTGCAGTATGAGATACTACCTTGCGACACTTTTTAGGTGGAACAGTTGTCGGAACTACCTATGGTATTCTGTAGAGATGACCCCCCAAAGTAACAATGACACTATGGGGTCGAGACTCATAAACAACATGGCGTCTCCACATATACGGTTGGCCCAAGAGAACATCACAGACATCCAGTGGGGAAACATCACATAATACCTCATCCTTGAAGGGTTGGATTCCATATGACAATCGACATTGTTGGCTGACACGGAGATCTCATCCTTGCCAAAGCCACCTGATGTTGTATGGTTGTGGGTGTGGTGTTGTCGACAATCCCAACTGTTTGACGACCTCTGCTGAGATGAGGTTTTTCCAGCTTCTGCTATCAACAATAAAATGTAGTGGCGTCCCCTTCACCCACATCTATGAATGAAAAAGGCACTCCCCCTCTTCAGCATCTGTTGCTTCTTCTGGTTGAATTGCTACGGTCACGACAATAACAGTGGGGTCTGCGTCAATGATCTTTCCTTTACCAGTATTTTCAGAATTAGATTTTGAATCAGGGCTCGGCTCCTTGTCTTTGATCTCGGCTACCAATGACTATTTTGATTGACATTCATCGGTGTTGTGCCAAGGGATTTTGTGGAAATCACAACATTTTCCAATGTCCTTCTTTGTCTTCCCATGACCCTTCTTTTCCTGTTTCTTGGACTGGTTTTCGGGAGACTTTTTGTTAGGGCCGTCTTTGTCATACTTTGGTTGTTGTAGATTTGCAGACCCAAATTCCCATTTGTTCCGTTGCTTAAATTTCTGCTCAATTTTAACAACATATCGATAAGTAGCACCGAGTGATGAGATGTCCAGAAAATCCATTTCAGTCTGGATGTATCTGTGTAGAGACCCACGGTATTTCAGAACCAAATGTCAATCGGAGTATTTGATACCCATCTTGGTGCACAAGGTATGGAAGGTATTGGTGAACTCTGTAAATGCTTGGCACCTCTCTTGCCACAGTGTGGTCCATCTCATGTACTGGTCCTCATAGTTTCCAACAAGGTAATACTATTCTTTTACCGCATCCACAAAAAAATCCCAAGTAGGATTGGCCCCATATATTCCAGACTCCTCTGTGGAACTTTGCTCCCAGTAATTTTCCCACCAATGTTTGACATGAGGGATAGATTTAATGAGTGCAAAGGTGATATTTTCTTTGTCGGAAAAATTGTGAACAGAGAAATAACCTTCTAGCAGAGTTAACCATTTTTCTAGGGCTTTTGCATCTATCTGTCCTTCAAATACAGGAATATAAAAATTAACTTGTACCTTGAAAGGCGAGGTGCCTCCAAAGTGGCCACTTGATGAAGATGTGCATGATGCTATTGGCAGGCATTGAAGGATGTGGGAAAAATTCTCCATCATTTCGTCCCTCTGTCACGTGAGAGCTTTCTCAAGAAACAGATTGATAGGATCGTCTGCTCTGTCGTTTTTCTTTTCTCCCACCATTGAGGGTTTCTTGGGTGTGTGAGAGCAATTGTCTTCAAGAGAGACAAGCTCAAGACCCAACTTGCTATAATCGGACCTCGTCGGGGACATGCACTGAAAAAAATGATCAAGAGCAGCTTGCTCTGTTACCACTGATCCAGATTATTTTCGGCACGAAATGAGATCAGAGATATAATAAAGAAATGCACTGAGATATCGCAGATATTCGATAATATAACAAAAATGTATCAGATATGCAACCATAAACATAGATATACAGTAATACATGATTTCTAATAATGAAAGAAATGTACAAACACTGTAAAAATACAGAGTGAAAGACTCGCTAGAATGGTGGCAGCTTATCTCTAAGAAGAGATGTGACGGCTACTTGCATTCGCCAGAAGATGATTACAATGAGGCTCTGAAGTCCTTTTTACAATAAGAAGGAATTCTAAAAACCCTAGACATCCAAAAACCTAACCCTAGGAGATGAAGCACCAAAAGTCATGTGGGCCCTGTTTGGGTAAGTGAGTACATCAACTTCCCAGTTTCGTAACTTTTGCATACGATTTCCATTTCAGGCATGTGATAGCTTGTTGGAAAGGTATCATCGAGGAGATTCATTTTGAGGGCTCAATAATGCCTGCTAAAAATAGTAAATTGCCAAAATTGCTAGAAAACTGTTTTGAGCTATTTGGAAAAGGTGGGTGGCCATCGATATCCACCTGGATCAATCCTTTCTCCTTAAGAAGCAATGGTGTCCATTGCGTTGACTTCCCGGGGGACATGGAAAATCGTTTGTTGAATCTGCATCTTGGTGAGCTGCTTGTCTTGCTGGAGACGTCGCGCTGCTCAGTTTGTGGAAATCTGTCACGAACCTGTTGAGGTTGAGGTTGTTCAACAAGTCGAGCTACATGAGAGGACGATGTGCAGAAGGAATCTTTTCACTTTTCTGCAGCCTTGTCAACCTACTTCTGTTGGATAGAAGGTGCTTAAGGCAAGGTTGTAGTGGTTGTAGTGTCCTTTTGTTCTCCTTTTGAATAGATTGTGAAGAAGCTAAATTTTGCAGTATGAGATACTACCTTGCAACACTTTTTAAGTGAAACAGTAGTCGAAACTACCTCTGGTATTCTGTAGAGATGACCCCCAAAGTAACAATGACACTACGGGGTCGAGACTCATAAATAGCATGGCGTCTCCACATATACGGTTGGCCCAAGAGAACATCACAGACATCTAGTGGGGCAACATCACATAATACCTTATCCTTGAAGTGTTGGATTCCATATGACAATCAACATTGTTGGCTGATATAGAGATCTCGTGCTTGCCAAAGCCACATGATGTTGTATGGTTGCAGGTGTGGTGTTCTCGAGAATCCCAACTGTTTGACGACCTCTGCTGAGATGAGGTTTTTTTGGCTTCCACTATCAACAATAAAATGCAGCGGAGTCCCCTTCACCCACATCTATGAATGAAAAAGGCACTCCCCCTCTTCAGGATATGTTGGCTCTTCTGGTTGAATTGTTGCGGTCACGACAATAGCAGTGGGGTCTACGTCAATGATCTGTCCTTTACCAGTATTTTTAGAATCAAATTCTGAATCAGGGCTCAGCTCCTTGTCTTTGATCTCGGCCACCAATAACTGTTTTGAGCGACATTAATCAATATTGTGCCAGGGGCTTTTGTGGAAATTACACCATTTTTTGGTGTCCTTCTTTGTCTTCCCGTGACCCTTCTTTTCTTGTGTCTTGGACTGGTTTTCAGGAGACTTTTTGTTAGGGCCATTTTTTTCATACTTTGGTTGTTGCGGATTTGCAGACCCGAATTCCCGTTTGTTCTGTTGCTTAAATTTCTGCTCAATTTTAACAACATATCGATAAGCAGCACTGAGTGATGAGATGTCCAGAAAATACATTTCAATCTGGATGTATCTATGTAGAGCCCCACGGTATTTAAGAACCAAATGTTGCTCGGAGTCTTTGATACCCAGCTTGGTGCATATGGTATGGAAGGTATTGGTGAACTCTAGAACTGCTTGGCCCCTCTCTTGTCGCAGTGTGGTCCATCTCATGTACTGGTCCTCATAGTTTCCAACAAGGTAATAATGTTATTTTACCACATCCACAAAAAAATCCCAAGTGGGATCGGCCCCATATATTCCAGACTCCTCTGTGGAACTTTGCTCCCAGTAAGTTTCCCACCAATGATTGACATGAGGCAGAGATTTAAGGAGTGCGAAGGTGATCTTTTCTTTGTCGGAAAAATTGTGAACAGAGAAATAACCTTCTAGCAGAATTAACCATTTTTCTAGGGCTTCTGCATCTATCTGTCCTTCAAATACAGGAATATCAAAATTAACGTGTACCTTGAAAGGCGAGGTGCCTCCAAAGTGGCCACTTGATGAAGATGTGCCTAATGCTATCGGGAGGCGTTGAAGGATGTGGGAAAAATTTGTAACAACCCTGGTTAAATAGATGCATAGGGATTATTAAGTATAATTAATTAGATAATCTGATTGTCCTAATATGTTTTAGTTAAACAATAATTATTTCTTAATAATATTAATTAATTATTTATTTACTAATTAATTGTTCATATCTATTGATGATTAATTAATTAATTAATTGACTCATTAAAGATTTGAATAATAAATAAAAGGAGTTTAATAACTTTAAATTAATCCTTATGAAACTTTACGTATAAAGGAGGGGATAATATAATAAAGGAGGGGATAAGGTAATAATGGGGAGGATAAGGTAATTAATGAAGGGAAGGAGAGTCATTGAAGGGGGGATATGATGGGGAAGAGTCCTACGGGAAAAGGGGGGGATGATTATTATTTGGGGAGGAAGCATTTTGGGAAGGGGCACGATATTTCTGTGGATATATTTCTGTGGCATATTTTCTGGTTGGAGGAGTTTGGATTTGGGCGTTTTTGGTGAACCATTGCACGGGGCACCAGGTTGCTGGGGGATTTGGGCATGGGGGCCAGGATTCCTTTCGGTATCCTAGAGTTAGGGAGATGGACAGGCTGCTCCTAGCTAGCTGGTAGGTTAGTCGGTTTGGGCAGGGTTTGGTCAGTGCATCAGGCTGGGCAAGGCAGTAGGGAAAGGACAACCAGATTAGTGGGAATTAGCATCAGAAGGAGGTATTTTATTTATGAATTTTCTGAGTTATTTTCATGCTATGGATAAATTTTAAATTCTGTTGAATATTATATGCTTATATGATGGTGAATGAATTATTTATGCAATGAGACCCCTCAGGCACAATTCCTAAGCCAATGGTTTTCAGCCCACAAAGGTCTGGCACGAAAGGGTATTTTACAACAAAAATGATGGTAGTGTCAAAATAAGAGCAAATCGTCATTTATTATGTCGCAATCCATATACGGCCCTTATCCATAAAAGGAAAACACACAGACAAAATTCTAGCACAGAGAAAACACAAAACCAAAAAAGGGTAAAAAAAAAAAATAATAATAATAAAAATAAAAATAAAAACAAAGAAACCCTTGAAACCCTGAGATTTGAGAAAGGAAAACCCTCTGTTGCGCCTAGGGACCACCAAACAGCAACAATTGGAATCGATCCCTCACTTCTTACACAGAGACTTGCAATTAAAGAAAAAAAATATAGAAAGGTAGATAGATTGCATACCAGGAAGAGAGTAAATTTTTGAATCCCGTACCTACAGGCCAACTAGATAAAACCTAAAAAATTTAAGAATCTCATCCTCCTATGCCAAATTAAATAGTAACCTTATAAAAATCACATTCAACCAACAAATGCAAGCCATCGGGACTTTAAAATATTCCATAAAACCACCGCCGCAACATAAAAAAAAAGAATCGAAATTTTAAAAGAATTTCAAAATCTACCAAAGAATTGTTGAATTCCAGTGGCTACAGAGATTGATGGACTTCAAGTCGTAATTTCTGTGTAGTCTTTTGTCTATTATTTCTGCAATTTTGCTAGGATTTTCATCCATCCCCAGTACATACGGAGTCACCTGTAAATATGTGAATAATTATTGTGAATTTCTGAGGAAAGATATACTGCAAATTTTTATAATTTCAATGTTGTTAAATATGAAGATGCACTACAAAATATTTTTTTCAGTGCTATTAAATATTGATATTTTGAACAGATTATTTACCCATCGAATTATGTTCACTTCCTCTGTGGGTAGTTTTACATTGATCGGTTGTCTACCGCATATGATCTCTTGTAAAACCACTCCAAAACTTTACACGTCACTTTTATCCGTCAACATTTGAGTGATGAAATACCTGTGAAAGCTTGCCCCACAAAGTCAGTAGGTTGAAAACCCAAAAAAAAAATGAATTTGCTTCTGCTCTTAATGATCAATTGACCTGTTCCAAGCTTCTAGTACCTGAGCCAGCACCTACATGTAAAATCGCGGGTTAGCATATAAGTCAAAACCTAGCGCACAAGCGCAAACGCCATACAAACGCGCCAAGGAATGAACCCACAAGGGGTGAAAGGCTATGCAACACCATTTGTTTCTCTATATTTGGCAGAATGCCCACATTAGTTGGTTGGCCGAGGATACTACAACGCTTTGCTGGTAGTCTTCGAATGCAACAGGGAATAAAGGAAAGATACAAGTTTTTGGCTGGATGGCAGGCTGGATGACAGGAGATATAGATTTAGCTATTAATTCATAGCAAAATAACGCGTCCAGTGCTTAGCACACATTCCAGCGCCCAGCACACCCGCCAAGCCGCCAATTCTTTGTGCACAAAATCTAATGCTCTAGCTCCATGCAACCTGCCACGCAACACTTGTTAGGGATTAACACGCAATATACAAACCGATATACAATATCCAAACCCCAAGATATAAAAAATTACGGTACTGGAATGTGTTGGAATGGTGCCATCGGAGGCAGATCCTCGATCCACCTATGACAACTAGGCGGAAACCAACCATCTTTTTGATAAAATACACACTAATCCACACAACAATCTATGAACCCAACAACAACACAAGATCAAACAACAACAACACACAAGCCAAAACCCAAGCACAAGCAATGCACAGGCCGAGAATAAGAGACAAGTGCACAAGCAATGGTGTAAAGGTTGGGCTACCAACGTGCCAGCACCAGCACACAGCCAGCGGCCAATGCTAGAGCCAAACACAAGACGATAGCCTTGGGCTCATGAAATATTTAAAAAAAAATAGGTATAAAACTCTGCAAATAAATTAAATAGGTGAAAATATATATATATATACTATCAAAACAATATACAAGCCAACGCAGAGCCACACCCAGGAGAACCCATGGCTCCACACCCATCGAGAGAGAGAGAGCCATAGCTCAGCGACCAAGGCCGAGGGAACAACCGAACCCTTGGTCGTGCCTAAACTCCCTCCTTCAACCTCTCCCTACAAAAGCACCAGATGACCGAGCAAATGAGAAAGGAATGGTGATGTTTAGGGCTTAAATGATAACTTTTTTTTATTATTTTCCGGAAATAAGAAGTAACACATGGATCGCATGCGAGGTCTAGGCCTGCGAGGTAAATTTTTATATATTTATCTATTTCATTTATTTATCAAAAAAAATTCTTTTATTAATTTCTTATATTCAAAAAAATATAATAAACAATTCAATAGCTAAGATAAATTAAATAAATTAGGTTTTATTTTAAATTAGGGACTTAAAATTTAAATTAATTAATTTAAACTGTTTATATATAATAATAATAAAACAAATGTTACTTAAGGGGGTGATATGGGTTTTGAACCCACGACCACCCACCAAGCCCAAGCCTTAAGAAATGACCAAACACCAACGCGCCACACATATCACTTTTACAAAATAAATTCACATATAAATAATTTAATTATCAATAGTAGCAAAGTACTATCCTAAAGAATAATCTTCGATTATCCAAGTGCCAAGCTCACGAGACCGTACACACAATTCATCGAGCCAATCGCCAAGCCCTTCCATTCCATTCCACCAGTCAAAACCAAGCACTAAACTCCAATGCCTGAAAGCCACTCTACAATCATCGAGACTCGCACCTGCAGCCACCGAGACACACAATTCAACGCATATGTACAACGCGCCAAGGAAAGCTCACAAGTCAAGCATCGAAGGATAACCTTAGACTTGTTTCATCGAAATTAGGTTGGAAGTCACCTTATTTAGTTGTAAATGCAAAGTATAAGGACTTAGAGCGAGATAAGCGGAAGGAGGCTTAATGCATGCTAGGAGGGTAAGTTAGAGGAATTAGCAAGTGGGGTATAGTGCTAGCATAGCTACCAGGCGAGGGAGTCAATAGTTTTCTTAGGCGAAGAAATCAAGCTTATATGATTTATCCCTAACATAGCCACTCCCCTAAAGAGAGTAACGTCTATTTACAGACAAGTAAAGAAAAACTTACGCCTAACCCTGTTTTCTAGTTTAAGTAGCACCAATTTGAAACGTCCTCGAACTCACCCTGAGAAATTTGGCTGACGTAGGTTAAATCATACAAGATGGTTAGGACTCGAGGGAATCGAGGTAGAGGAGTGTCGTCGCAGGCACCGCCAACACCGCCAGCGCCACCACCACCATCACCAGAACTAGCTCTCATACTGCGCTCTTTGGAGGCCATAAATGAGACTTTAAAGGGGCGACAACCAACAGGGATTGAAGTGGATCCCCTACCATCTAGAACGGGTAATCCAGAAGCGTCAAGGGATTCAGCGGGAGGACATCCACCTGAAGACATCACTCAAGAATTGCAGAAGATCAAAATTCCAGAGTTTTCTGAGGGTTGCGCCAGTGAATGCACAGAAGCATGGTTGGAAAGCATGACAAGGTGTTTTGCCTTAAGGGACTATGCATCTACCTCAAAGGAGAATATATTAATTTTTCAATTAAGAGATAGTTCCTTGAACTGGTGGGGAAACCTGGAAAGACAACTACATCTTACCCTAGACACTGTATCCTGGGAACTTTTCGAGGAGAGGTTCCGAAGAAAATATCTACCAGCTTACTATGAGGAACAACAGGTAGGAGCATTTCATGCACTAGTATAAGGAAATAGGACCGTAGAAGAATATGAGATCATATTTATGGAATTGGTCAAATATGTTTCGTATATGGATAATGACCAACGACAGGCAGAGCACTTCATCTATGGATTGAACCCTAATATAAGAGCTATGGTGCGGATGTGGAAACCATCTTTAGTAGCGGAAGCTGTGGAAAATGTGCATTATGCAGAGGAAGACATGAAATTAACTAGAGGTGAGAGACCTTCCTTTCCGCATCATCCTGGATTCGTGGGGAAGACCCCTAGGACATTTTCTAGGGGAGGAAGCTCAAGGCCACATCCATATGGTAACAAAGTCGCACTAAGGATAGTAGTTGCAGGGATTTCAATGGCAGTAAGTGCAACATCTCATTCATCACCAACAACGCAGACAGGTCCACGACCATCTCAGGGGGAAGCTAGTAGGGGCAGGGGTTCTAGGGGAAGGGACTCATTTCAGAGACAGTCACATAATAGTGCGCAGGTTCAATCCTGTGTTACCTATTGGGGATGTGGAGGACCCCATTTACAGCGTAACTACCCAAAGTTACAATCAGGATTTGTGCATAGAGAAGGAAAGGCCCCGATGGGAAGAGCAAGTAGCAGCGACCATATTTACGCAGCGGTTAATAATCACCAAGTCAAACATCAATCCACAGTGGTGGAGTCATTAGTTACGCTAAATCATATCAATGTTAATATTTTATTTGATTCAGGTGTGATAGATAGTTTCATTTCACCATCTGCATTAGAAAAGAGTGGGTTGGCAGCCTACGAGCACGATGACTTTAAACAAGTCAAGATGGCTTCAGGGGAAAAACAAGCAGTAGGACCTAGCGTTGATAATTGTATAGTAGACCTGGGAGTGTGTACTACTAGGTTAAAGGTGTACGTCACTGCTCTCAGGGTGTATGACCTAATCATTGGAATGGATTGGTTAGAAGCTCATCGAGCTTTGGTAGATTGTTTCGCAAAAAGGGTGTTCTGTGTAGACGACGAAGGAAGGCCAATGGAGATCCAGGGTATACGGAGGAAAGTGTCATTACGCTTTATCTCAAATATGAAGGTTAAGCGATGCTTGAGGCAAGGGTGTCGACTGTATGTAGTGGAAACAGTGAGTGAAAGGAAGGGGCCCTCATTGGATCAGTACCCGGTATTGTCAGAAATTAAGGATGTTTTTCCGAACAAGTTACCAAGGTTACCTCCTGAGAGGGAGCTTGATTTTACTATTGAGCTAAAACCTGGTGCAGAACCAATTTCCAAGACTCCATATCAGATGAGAGCACCGAAACTTTGTGAGTTGCAAATGCAGTTGAAAAATTTACTGGACTTAGGGCTAATAAGGCCTAGTGTCTCACCTTGGGGTGCACCAGTAATTTTTGTAAAGAAGAAGGCTGGTTCCTTACGACTATGTATAGATTATAGGGACTTGAACCATGCTACAATGAAAAATAGGTACCCAATGCCACGAATAGATGACCTCTTCGATCAGATGAAAGGAGCAACGGTATTCTCAAAGATCGATTTGTGATCCGGGTATCATCAGTTAAGGATTAAGGAAGCCGATATCCCAAAAATTGCCTTTCGAACTTGGTTTGGACATTACGAGTTTGTCGTAGTACCTTTTGGATTGACCAATGCGCCAGCAGTATTCATGAGCCTCATGAACGACGTATTCTGAAAGCACTTAGACCGTTTTGTACAAGTCTTTCTAGATGACATCCTCATCTATTCCAAGAACGAAAGAGAACATGAGGAACACTTGCGAGTGGTGTTGTCCTGCCTCAGGGAGAACAAATCGTATGGGAAGTTGTCAAAGTGTTCCTTCTTCTAGAAATAAATTCACTATTTAGGTCATATCATTTCCGGCGAAGGAATATCTGTGGACCCAGAAAAGGTAAAGGCCATTATGGAGTGGCCAGTGCCGAAAAATGCCCATGAGGTGAGAAGCTTCATGGGGCTAGCAGGTTATTATCGGAGATTTGTGGAGGGGTTCTCCAAAATAGCAAAACCCATCACCACTTTGGAGTGCAAGGGGGTTAGGTATGAATGGACAGAAGAATGTGATAGTGCATCCATTCAGCTTAAGAGGTTACTAACTAGTGCGCCAATTCTACGAGTGTCGGATATGGAAAAGGACTTCACAGTTTGCACGGATGCCTCGAAGCAAGGGTTGGGGGCCATGCTAATGCAAGATGGAGGAGAAATAGCTTATGCATCAAGGAAGTTTAAGAAACACGAAGAGATTTACGCTACTCATGAATTAGAATTGGCAGCTATAATGCTAGCTTTGAAACTTTGGAGACACTATTTTGTGGGGTGAAACTTTGAGCTCAAAAAAGACCATCAAATTTTAAAACATCTCTTCACTCAAAGAGATCTGAATGCCAGACAAAGGCGATGGAGTGAGTTTATGAGTGAGTACGATTTTGGTATTTCATACATCAAGGGGAAGGAAAATGTGGTCACAGATGCCTTGAGCAGGAGGCCACGTGTCTTCTCCTTGATACCCTTAAAAGTCAATCTGAGGGAACGTGTGTTGACGCAACTCCAAGGAAACAGTTGGTATTTAGAGGTTACTTCAAACCTCCAGAGAGGGAGGTAGTTAGATCCAAAGTATGAAGGATATAGTCTGGAAGCAAACGGACTATTGAGATATCGAGGAAGGATGTACATCCCTGAAGATGGGGATATTCGAAGCATCATAATGAAGGAAGCCCATAGAGAACTTTATTGTGTGCATCCAGGTGTGAAGAAGATGTACGCAGACATGAGGAAGCTCTTCTTCTGGGTAGGCATGAAGCACGATGTAGTCCAATTCATCGCCAAATGCCTAAAGTGTCAACAAGTGAAAGCCGACCACCACCACCCGGCAGGCCTCCTACAACCACATGATATTCCTATGTCCAAGTGGGAAGTCATCTCTATGGATTTTGTTGTGGGGTTACCGCTCACATCTCATAGACACAATGCCATTCTTGTGATAGTTGATAAGTTAACCAAGATTTCTCATTTTATTCCAGTTAGAGACACTTACAATGTCATCGATGTGGCACGTGTGTTTGTAAGTGAGGTTATCCATTTGCACGGGATACCTAAGAACATCATTTCAGATAGGGACTCCAGATTCACTTCTAAGTTTTGGACAAGTTTGCAGTCAGCATTGGGGACTCAGTTGAACTTAAGCATAGCATATCATCCTAAAACAGATGGGAAAACTGAGAGAGTAAATCAAGTCATGGAAGACATGCTCAGGATGTATGTCATGAATAATCAAACCTAGTGGGAGAAGTACCTACCTTTGGTAGAGTTTGCCTACACTAATAGCTTTCATAGCTCCATTGGAATGCCACCCTATGAAGCTCAGTATGGAAGACCATGCAGAACGTCATTGAGTTGGGATAGACTAGAAGACCGAGTAACAGTTGGGACAGAATTTATTCAAGAGATGGAGGAACATGTGATTCAGATTAGGCAGAGACTAAAGGAAGCACAGTATAGGCAGAAAAGTTATGCGGATGCACACAGGACCGACCGAAGTTATGAAGTGGAAGACCAGGTTTTCATTCGTATTAGTCCTACTAAGAGTACCATACGATTCGGGAAGGGGACAAAGTTGTCACCTCAATTTATACGACCGTTTAGAATCTAAGAGAAAACTAGACCCGTTGCCTATCGTCTCGTACTGCCACCCCACTTGCATAAAACTCATATTGTTTTTCATGTATCTGTTTTACGTCATTATGTTTGTTGCGCCTCTTTCGTCACCTTGGTGAGAAAATAAGAGGTGATTGCATGCCCAGTTGGGTCTTTCTGAGTAGGACAGTTGTAGAGGAAAGGGTTAGATAAAGAAAAACAAAACTATAAGCAAGAATTAAACTAATACAAACTAAAATCATAAGCATAGGGACATAGAGATAACAAAACCAAAAAGACCCATGTCACCAATGTTTTTAGGCTGATCTATTGATGAAATCAAAGCACCAAGAAGAAAGGGGACTATGAGTCCCTTCTTCCTCCAAGGGAAGGCTCTTTGGACCCTCACAAGCTTTCTGTCCTTACAACAAAGAAAATGAAAATAGTGATGAAAGAACTCTTTGAAAATCCACTCAATGGAGAGGTGGATTGCTCAATGAAATGGTGCCAATGTGTTCTTGTCAAGGATGGAGTCCTTAAAACAATATAGGCAGAATAACATTACTTTGAATTCCTTGAGAAAATGAGGTGCATTCATGGATTTCTATAGCATTGCATTAAGTTATTGTTTAACTGCTTTGTAGTGTGAAAAGAGGACATTTAGGGCATTATTAGGTCTTTGACCAGCACACCATTCGGATCCAGCCAGGATTTGGAGGTCAAATCAGCTTGGGAGCTTAACCATAAGTGGTTGGGAGGCCAACCATATTCATGAATGCGTCGTTTAGCAAGTGCGTGGATTTTTACGCTAACAGTCGTGCATCGTGCGCGTATGTGCGCATTGTATGTCCATGTTCCGCGCATGTGCGAACACGCCCAACTTCTGTAAAGCGCTCTTCAATTTGTCACTACTTTATATAGTTTTTTACCTTTTTTGAATGCTGTGAGATTAATTCAAGGCCATGAATGACTTCATTACTGTTTGACGATGCTGAGTTCTTGTAACCATGTGCGGATGAAATTTCAGTGATAACAGATGCCCCATGATGGATGAGGTTAGGAGCATACATATAGCCGAAATCCATCAATGTTTCTTCTACTGAGGATATTGTTTTTAAGAGAGAGCAATAGTGGGATCTTTCAAAGCGATCCGTTGGAGAAAAGAGGAATCGTTAGGACCCGTCCTTCTATGAGGTGCGTAAAATAGAAAACTGTGTACAAACGAGGCGGGCATGCCCCATGCTCGTGTCATGTATCTCTGGAAAAAAGAGGACTGAAGTGTTGGTGTATATGACTGCAGCGCCCTCGGGGGTGGTCGTAATAGAGGCTGAAGACAATTATGCAAATGAACATGCTCTGAATAGTAGGCATTGATTGCGGTAATAAGTAGCAGCGATGGTGTGGGCATTGATATCCCTGCCAAGTTCAGAGGTCTTCGGAAAATAAAAGAACTAACTGCAATAGTCGCAAAGTAAGACCCACCGTAACATGAGAAATTGTTGGCGTCGAATGTTATGGGGGTCAACGACAGCAGGGAGCAATGGTGTTTCACCCTATGCCATCCAAGATCTCTCATTGAGTGGAGAATGAGAATCAAGATACTGTCGCCCTTCCAGAAAAATGGTGTTGATGTCGACAAAAGGGGACGCGACTCCCATAAGCGAAGGGCTTCGTGAAATCTACTGAGGTAAGGAAGTGACAGAGGTACATGGACGAAGCCAAGAAGTGGGAAGACTCCAGACTGCCCTTAGTTGGAGGATGTATGATATAAAAAGTGGTTGCAACCGTGTAACAAGGTCGAGTGTCAAGGAGACGACAAGACCGGTGATAAGTTGTGCCAGAGGCGGGACAAGGTGAACAAATTCAGAGGGTAGAGGTAAGTGACCTATGGGGTGCTCTGAGGATATGGATGATGCCGACAAGGGTAAATGAGAAGTAATGCT
Organism: Picea engelmannii; assembly: GCA_009831015.1. Classification (NCBI taxonomy): domain Eukaryota; kingdom Viridiplantae; phylum Streptophyta; class Pinopsida; order Pinales; family Pinaceae; genus Picea; species Picea engelmannii. The sequence continues at coordinate 242,155 of ML785451.1, forward strand.
CCAACCAAGGGTGACATGGATTGTGTGTGGCCAAAAAGGAAAAAAGCAAGTCGCCAAAGGTGGCGAAAGAAAGAAAATGTAATGACTGGAAATAAAGGTGTTTGTACAATAAATAACGAATAATTTTTGGGGAGAAATGTACAAATACAGAAACAAGTGCCCCAGTGTGATATGGGTGGCCCATGAAGGGAATAATTTTTTGGAAAACTGATGAAGGGTGGGGGGCCCATTGGTGAGTTTCTGTATGAGGTAGGTGAAATGAAGGTAGGTTCGCAGATGGGCAAACTGATTGTGGATGAAATGGAGGGTTCATGATACTGCGATGATGCAGGTAAAAAATAGAACCGTAAAGAGATAATCTGGGAGTCCGTGTGGGAAAGCTATCAAAATGAGGAGAAGGAGTATGTGGCTGGTTCACGACATGATGAAAGACTATCGGGACTCCCATCCCTAAAGGGTAATGAAAAACAGCATGAGTGTCAAAAAGTGGCAAAAGGTGCTATGAATGGGACAACTCATGTGGGTAAGAATGCTACCGGCTAACAGTACCGAAGATGCAAATGGAGGCGTGGGTACTGCAGAGCCAGGAATGGGGATCCTAGAGGCCAATATCAAAGGGTGTGACTGGAAATGTAAATGCGATACAGCGGGAAAGACTACATGCCAGTGCTGAGTATATACCTGAACGGGTTGTGGCGATGGAGGATGATCAAGTACCTGCACACATAAAAACCAAATACCCAAAGTAAACAATATCTGAAGAGAATCAAAGATATGAGCATGTATTTGAGAAATGTGACTATGCGCGTGCGTACCTGACCATGATATGAAAAAAAGGTGCCCCGGCGGCTCAGGATGAAAAGCGACCCAGGGACTGTTGTGATGTAGGTGACGGGATGCTGATCTCGTGGCTGAAGACGGTTTGAAAAATGGACGCCTTGGGCTCCTGGAATGGTGAGTGGAAGTTTAGCAAAAGGCCTATATATAGCTATAAGGCCCACATTGCCACCTCATTTGTACTTGCTGCAATAGAGACTGGACGAGCAGTTTGCAAAGGAGATTTGGAGATTCGGGGAGGACGAGGCATCCGATTGAGGATTTGCGAGTATCAGGTTAGTGGTCTGATCATCCTGCATAGAAATAGGTTTTCAATTTTTGGGAGGGGTTGTACGGAGGGTCGTACAGAGGTATTTAGGTGGTCTGGGCCCCACATGCGAGGGGATCGGGTGATAGGTGCGCATACGTGCACGCCTGTCCACTGGATATACACGCATGGGGGTGTGGTAGAGGGAATTTAAGGCGTGCCCGAAGGGCGAAACTGTGAGTTGAACAGGCGCGCATCAGTGCGCACCTGTAGGTTTGACAGGCGCGCACCTGTGCGCGTCTGTATGGTGAACAGGCGCACGTAAAAGTGCGCCTGTGAAGAAAATAGGTGCGCACTGATGCGCACCTGTGTAGTGTACAGGCGCGCATGTATGCGCGCCTGTGTAATGAACATGAACGCATATATGTGCACCTGTGTAGTGAACAGGCGCGCATGTGTGCACGCCTGTGGGTAACAAAAACCGCGCCTAGGAGGCAAGGTTGAAGGGTAGAAAACAAGTCTTTTTGATGTTGTTGATGGTTGCATGAGCTGATATAGGACTATGTGTTGTCTGCAGGTGGACCGCGGTGACAATGCCATTGCGGTGGTGAGAGCGAGAATGGGCCCAGTTGAGAGACGTTGTGGCCATTGAGGGGCTCAGCGTGCGTGCGACTTTGGCAACCTGTGGGTTGCTAAAGTTATTTGAGTGCCCGTTGATACGGGCACATGAGTATTTGTTGCAGTTCCTGATCCAAATGTCGAGTTCGGAGATGCACTGCTTCCTTGTACGAGGAGAGAAGATCCCCTTCACTGCGGTGGAGGATATATATTTTTTGACTAAGCTCCCCTTTCGGGGAACACCCCTACCGGCGGAGCCGGTGTTTCCCAGGACCATGTTGCTGGCCGATATTGGCCAGAGATACTGCTTAGGTCGGGACTTTATGTTTGGGACTGTGGTGAGTATTGGTGCGATAGACTCCCTGGCACATCGTTGTATAGCCACGATGGTTGTTCGGATATATGGGTCACTTGCGACCCAGCGGATTAGTGGTGGCCAGCTGTTGGTGCTAGAGAGAGTGTTGGCCGGCGAGAGGTTCGCTTGGGGGCTGACGCTTCATGCTAGGATGGTGGCACAGTTGGAACACTGTCGGTCCACTGGTGGGGGAGAGTTTTCTTTCGGGTCCATCCTAGTGGACTGTTTTTAGAGAGGGTGCCAATGTTGCACCCGAGGATTCTACTGGAGATGCCAGGGGTGCGAGAGCCACGGTTGAGGCGGTGGTCTACAGTTTTTCTTCGTCATGGTGGTGGCGAAGGTGGCCACTTATTTTCAGCAAAGGCAGCACAGGTGTGGCAGCAGATGCCGCAGGTGATATTGTTGTACCCCTATGCTGGAGTGGACTTCCAGGGTGACCCGGACATGGTGCTACCTCCAGGGGAGGTTTTTGACCATCGAGGTATGTTTAGTATTTGGTGTGCATGTTTGTGGTTTATGTTGTTTTTTGAGATATCAGTCCATATGTATATGATATAGATGTTGATACTATCTTTTTTTGTTGTTTTTTGCATGTGCAGATGTGGCACCTTGCGGGCGCGAGGTGGAGATGCAGAGAGTGTCAGCTCGTCGAGAGCCTGAGAGACGACCGCAGGGAGAGAGACGTCGGCGGGAGGATGTCGCAGGGCGACCAGTTGAGCCAGAAAGGGCAGCGAGGAGGCAACGGTTCGATGACCCTGGTGTGGGGCCATCACATGCTCCTCCCGCGGTGGCCAAAGTGGATTATGATGATGTACGCCGTCGTCTGGAGATGGTTTTGCAGGACGTGTCAGAGGGCATGTGGACGCGCATCTAGAACGAGAGTTTCCTGGAGCAGTGTGTGGGGGTGCCGCCACCATGGCGGTCCATAGTGCGGCGAGCAGCAGTGCTGGCTGCTATGACGAGTGGACGACTCTCGCCGGGGTAGGAGGGTCCTGTGGGTGGACCACCACCGCCTGGGGCAGGTGGCGGTGGGCCGCCACCACCTGAGGGAGGGGCAGGTGGTGGTGCGATAGAGGCACCATGAGTGGTGCATGATGTATATATGGTTGTTTTTTATGTATATAGGCTGGTGAGCCCATGTTTTGTACCGAGGTGCTGCATTGGCCTGCGGATACATGTATTTTTGTATGTAAACATTCGGATGGCCTGATGGGCCTTTATATATATACATGAGTATAAGTATTTTGAGATTCATCTGGTGTCTACATGTGTTTTTTGATGATGATTTTGATGATGTCTATTCTATATATATGCTGTGACAGGATTTGTGAGATGTTTATGTATGTGTAGCTTGATGTGATATATGTCAATCTAACACCATGTTAGCTATTTGATCTGTTATTTGATTCAATTGTCTTGAAATATGTGTAAATGCAATGGAATCAAAATGTCAAGATAACAGCCTAACCTGCAGGTATTTGCGAAAGCGGCACGGATCGCGTACACGGTACACATTGTTGAGTTGGAGAACGACTAGTTGAGAGTCGAGGAAGACGCTAAGGTGATGAATATGATGATGCTAGGCATCGGCCAGGAGGCCAATGACAGCAGTGTATTCATCTTGGTTGTTGGTTGATGGCCCCAAACATATGCCGCTTGAATGTAGCATTTCATGTGAGGGGGTGTAGAGAGCCCAAGCAGCCGAAGCGAGATTTTGTGTCTAGTTGGCGTCGTCGGTGTAACCAATGTGGTAGGCTAGTGGAGGAAGCATCTTTCAATAGCACAAGGGATAGTTTAGACGTGAGGGCAGGAGAAAAAAGATTAAAAACACTAACAAGAAGAAATAACCTAAAGTAGAATGACTACTTTTAAGCATAAAATTTCTTGAGATACAGCCCGTTGACGGGTTCTTTGAGAGAGAGGCCTTCAGGAGAAGCCAGGATATATGCGCTTTTGGTGAGGCAATGTTGGATAATCTAAGGGCCATGCCAAAGTGATTCGAATTTGTCGTGGCCAAAGGTATCATGAGCGATATCATAAGCCAGGACGAGGTCGCCTTCGCGGAATGATCGAAGGTTGACATGGCGATCAAAGGTAGCCTTGGATCATTTTTTAGCTGCCTCGTTGTTCTGTAAGGAAGATCGACGATCTTCATCCAAAGACTCCAAGTTCAGCAAGTGCTGCTCCATTGGAGCAGTGTCAGGTAATAGCTCGATTGCGGTGCGTAAGGTGGGGATTTCGCACTCGATGGGAAGAGTTGCCTCGACCCCATGGACTAAATGGAATGGTGTGAAACCAGTAGCGGTTTTCACCACCGTTCGATAATCCCATAGCGCAGAAAATAACATATGATGCCAATTGGTTTTATGTTTATTAACCGTGCGCTGTAACATGGTATTGAGGACTTTGTTAACTGCCTCGACCTATCCGTTTGACTGAGGGTAATATGGTGAGGCAAACTCGTGAGAGAAGCCTAACCGAGATGAGAGTTTGACGAAGATCTCATTCTTGAAGTGTTTCCCATGGTCGGAAATGAGTTGGAGGGGTACTCCAAAATGGTATATGACGTGGTTAAAGAAAAAACGCGTTGCAGTGTCAGCGGTGTTGTTGAAAGTGGGCATCGCTTCAGCCCATTTGGTGAAGTAATAAACTGCGACAACAATGTATTTGTGACCATTGCTGGAGGGGGGATTACAAGTCATAAAGTTGATGCCCCATTTACAAAAAGGACCGGCAGTAATGACAGGGTGAAGAAGAGCGGGGGGAGCTCGGGCTTTGTTGGCATAGAGTTGACATTGCTCACATCGTTTCACGGCATGAATGCAATCATGAAACCAGGTAGGCCAAAAGTAACCTGCTCGGATAATATTTTGAGCGGTGGATATACCCAACAGATGGATCCCACATGCGCCACTGTGGAAATCATTTAAGACTCTGTCGGCCTCATCAATAGTTAGGCATCGACGAAGAATGGTGTCGACGCCCCGCCGGTATAGAATGTCTCCGATGAGGAGGTAGCGGGGGGCCTGATGACAAATACGTCGACGATCATCTTGTGAAAGGTGGTTACCGAACTTTTGAGTTCGGAGGTAGTCGTACCAAGGATCATCCGAAGTGATGTAAAAGAGATGTTCGTAGGGAAAGTCGGTATTGACGGGGGCACTGGTGGTGTTAGAGGGGAGGGTCATGACAAGTTTGGTGAGAACGAGGGCCTTCTTACTCATAGGTGTTGAGAAATCGAGGTCGTACTCCTGAAGGATAATGATCCATCGATCAAATTTTCCGTTAAATTGCCGACGGCTGAGCAAGTACTACATAGGGTTGGAATCTGCGACGACCTTTGTGGTGCAAAGCAGGATGTAATGGCGCAGTTTCTGGACTGCGAGGACAACTGCAAGAGCAAGTTTCTCTTCGTGTTTATACTTCAAGGGTGGTCCTGAGAGGTTCTTACTAACGTAGTAAATGACGTGTTCACGATTGTCATCTCCGATCTGGAAGACGACGCCGGCTACTGATATAGTTGATGCTGATACGTAGAGGATGTAGTCACGATTATAGTCAGGTGCACTAATTAAAGGTGCATTTGAAAGCGTTGTTTTAAGATCATCAAATGAATGTTGGGCATGGTCGTCCCAGTGAAAAGGGATGTTGTGACGTAGTAAGTGAAGGAAACCATGTGCGCGTATGGCGTAATCTGGGACAAAGCATCGAAGAAAGTTAGCTTTGCCCTGAAGACTCTGAAGTTGCCGTAAATTCTGGGGAGGTGGAATTTCGGTGATAGCTTGGACTTTGAGGGGGTCCATGGTAATACCGCTTTGGGAAACAATAAAACCGAGGAGGCACCCTGCGGTGACGCAGAACACACACTTGAGAGGATTCAAGCAGATGTTGTATTGACGACACCGTTGAAAGATGATTCGTAGATCATCGAGATGCTGGGTGCGTTTCTTGGATCGAGATGTGAGGTCGTCCAAGTAGGCAAGGATGATTTTAGCCAAATCGTGGAAGATGTATGTCATTGCTCGCTGGAAAGTTGCCTCGGAATTCTTTAAGCCAAAAGGCATGACACGATATGAAAAAGTACCCTATGGGGTAATGAAGGTGGTTTTATACTGATCGTTCGGGTGGATTTGAATTTGGTTATAGCCATAGAATCCATCCATAAAGGAGAGATCTCGTGGCCGGCACAGTCATCGATAATTTGATCGATGAAAGGCATTGGAAAGTTGTCTTTGGGACATGCGTTATTGAGATCGCGAAAGTCTGTGTAAACGCAGATAGTGCCCTGTTTTTTTTCGACGGGTACAGGGTTGGAAACCCATGAAGTATAAGCGATGGGGTAAATAAACCTGGCAGCGCGTAATTTGTCAATTTCGGCTTTGATAGCCGTAGCTTTGGATGGGTGTAGCGGTCGCTGCTTCTAGCGAACTGGTGTGATGTCGAGCCAGGTGTCGATGCGATGTTCGACAATAGAGGGATCGAGGCCAGGCATTTCCGTGTATGACCAGGCGAAAATATCCCTAAATTCTTGGAAGAGGGCTTTATATGCGTTGATTTCCTGAGGAGTGCAAGCAGCTCCAATGATGATTTCTTCGACGATGCCATTTTTTATGGAAATGTCGATTTTGATGGTGGGGGAAATGTTGGCCATATTGCCTTCTTCAAACACATCAGGAGCTGGAATGGGATTGTTGAACCAATCGATAGGTCCTGATGGGATAAAATCCTTGGTTTCGACCGCGTAAATGGGGTTTTGGTTAGGAGGCATGGGGGCGTCTTGTGGAGAGAAGAGTGCACGGTGATGTAGCACATCCCAGGGAGAGTCTGGGTGGTTTAGCTCTTCTAGTATTTCCTCATCATAGTGGAAACGTTGGGAGTACAAGGGGTCATGAGGAGTGATCTCGGTGATAGTGTGGTTGCCCCCTGATGGAGAAGCAAGGGGGGCAATGCTTGGAGATGGTGAGGGTTCACTCGACATGAACCATGTATTGAAGCACTGAGGGGTACCCGTGGTGGTTGGGTGGAGAGTGGCCGTGGAGGAATGAGCAGGGAAGTTAGGGGGGTTGCGGGGTAAATCCTCAGAGATGTCATTGAAGAACCATGGAGGCGTTGGGAGTGCCTCGGGCTCAAGAGAAATGACATAGATATCCTCTAGTGAAGAGGTAATGTCAATTATCGCCTCTGTGGGTCGGTGAAGCAGGGACAATTGATGTTGCCCGTATTGAAGGATCATAGGACACTGGTATGTAAAATGAGCTAATGAATCACAGAGAGAGCAAGGGCGTCTCATACACTCATTGACTGAAGTGGTGACATAATGAATGTCAGTGATATTTGTTGAAGAGGACGTATCAAGGCGTGGGTTCGTCTGTAAGTTCTGGCACACCACGGCCAATGTCTGTCGAAAGTGTGGCAGTGCTAGGCAATGATGGGTGTAATGGCCATACTCTGAACAGATAGCACAAGTGTATTTGGTCCTCAACCCTTTACTACTGGAAGGGTTGGTGGGACTAGCAGTAGTGGCGGGTGTTGTAGGAGATTGATTAAGGGGGATCAAATTCCGTAATTCAGGTAATGATGGACAATTGTTGGTTTGGTGGCCCTCTTTCTCACATAGTGCGCAAGGTGGTGGGATGCGCGGAGGAAGTGGAGCGGTGGGTTCTTTCTTCTTTCTCCTGCCCCCAGCTGTAGCGGGGGGGTTAGTGAGTGGGGGGGTGGTGGGGGTAAGGACGGGAATCGTCATGGGGAGGCCTTCCTGTGGGGGAAGGGATGGTCGAGGGACCATCTCTGGTGGGTGTAAATACCAAACTGGGATTTCTAACACCATATTAGGTAGTGTGAGCATTGAAGCTACCTGAAAAGCTTCTATACCTGGTGGAGGGTAAAAGAAGGGAATTTGAGTGAGGGGTTGGGGGACTGTCTCCCAGATGGGATTATGTCCTTGAGGAGATGTGGATTCGTGGACTGTTGAGGTCGACGAGTGCGCAGGAGGCTCTGGCGGGAGTGGTTCTGCGACTATTGGGACGTCAGGAATTATTGAAGCCTCCTGAGGAGGAAGAGAATCCTCTGTGTGAGTTTCGTTAGATGATACGACGCATACCTAATTAGTAGGATGAAGGAGTGGTGGTGCTCTGTGGTACGTCCCTAACAAGGATGGATCTTTGAAAATCCCAGGACCCATCTCTACAAGTGGTTATGCGTCTTGGTTTGTGTGGATGAGAGGAAGAATGTTATCGACGTTGGCAGATGGGCTAGGCTCATAATGTGAGACTTGGTCGATGGTCACGATATTCCCATTGTGGGGGAACATCATTGTCCGAAAGACAGAAGATGCCACTACCTTCATAGTGTACATGTAGCTACAACCAAACAGGATATTATAATCGAGCGGGACGTCGATAACTTCGATATCAATGAGAATAGTCTTTCCCCCGAGTTCAACGGGGACATTTTGGAAGAGCCCTTTAGGAGAGGATGGTTGTCCATCATAAGCTCGTAATGTGATGGCAGAGGGTATGAGTTCCGGGGAACCAAGTTTTTTCCATACGGTTTTGGACATGATGCACGTAGATGCACCTTCATCGATGATACACCGATGAACTGTGATGTTCTGTATTTTTACTGGTATTTGAAAAGTGATCAAGGCGGGAAGACGAGGTTCTCCACTGTCAAGATCAAAGGTGATGAGTCGAGTATCTGCAGGATCGACTGCCCCCAAGTAGATATTTCCTCTGCGTAGGACAAGTCTGGAGGACTTCCAAGACGAACATGGCAGTCGGGGATTGTGCTAAGTCGTCTACCAAACTATAGTTATGAGCTGCCCTAGCCTTTGGGTTGTGGACATTCCTGCGCAAGGGTATGCGAGGGATGCGTAGTGGTTGTTCGGCGGAAGGGCGAGGGATCACCAACGGGGTCCCCGTTGGTGTAGGGTTTGTCTCTAGAGAGTTGGGAGTAGACTTAGTGGGTGTATGATATTGACGATTACGCGTTTGCAAAAGGATTTCTTCCTCACTGGTGAGGAGAATTGTACGCTATGTTGGATTGTTGGGGTTGTGGTATTGTCCCACCTAAGGTGGGGGATGTTGTGTGTCTTGTTGGGTGTTTATCACACCTTGATGGGGAATAGGATTTTGCAGCACGACGGGAGGGGGTTGTTGCACGTATTGTTGTGGTGCCTGTTGAGGGGCAGTTTGTGTAGGAGAATGGGGAAGACTACCAGAATCTTTCAATCATTTGAAATCAACGATCTGGGGGAAATGGTGAGTGTAATGACCAAACTCACCACAAAGGGCACAAGGGAAGATGGTTTTAACATTATTTCTCCCTTGGCATTTGTTATTATTTCCCCCTTGGGGGTTTTGGTTCCCTTGGTTCTGGTTGCCCCCAGTGGGTTGGTGCTGTGGTCGTTGATTCCCGCCTTGACCTGGGTTGTTGTTATTCCTGTTCCGTCCCTTCTTCTTGGCATTGTTCGATGGATGAGTTGGGTTGGCTGTATTCAACTGTTCAAAACTTTGGTATTGTTGAGCAGCAGAAGGTTGAACAAAATTTACCCCCGCATGTGGATGTGGGGGAGCCATGGGTTGTGGAGGACCAGGAAATGGGAAGTATGGATTTTGTGGTGGTACCGATCAATAAGGTACATAGGAAGGCGGAGTACTTTCACTATTACTATAAGCTGATGTTGAGGGAGTACCATTGTTTGTGGGAATAGGTGGATGTATGGGAGGTGTCGGTGGTGGTCCACTGATGGGTGGAGGTATAGCAACAGGGTATGGCTGTTGATAAGGGGGTGGAGGGTAATAAGGGGTGCCCCCATATGCCAGTGGGTATTGAGGTGTTCCATACATCGGTGGTGGTTGGGGTTGTGGACCATGGTGTGTAGTGGCACCAATCAATCTGTCTGCTGAGTGAGACATCCCAGGCTTGTCTTGGCCAAATGGCACAGGTTTTGGAAGATCAGGAAGTACCGTGTACAAGTACCCTGACTGTGCATAGATGAGGTCATATTGTTGGGCCCTACTGGTGGCTTCTTTTTTGGATTGAGGAAAGGTGGAAGCTACATCCTTTACAAGGAGAGAGACAAGTGATCTAAGAAACCAGCCGAGACACTGCTGCTTGGTGGTTTCTGCTTTACACAAACTACGTCGCCTACGCCACTCATGAATGTGGTTAGCGATGTGTGTGGCTAAGGTTTTTTTTAAGTTAGACAGTAGTTCTAGACCGTTGTCATGGTATATGGGTAATTGGAAGAAGGTCAATAATGCTTTGGCCAATGACTCAAAGGTCACGTGGGACCCTGATTTTTCTTCGACATACCATTTAGCCGATGGGCCAGTGAGTGTGCATTGGAATAATCGCATTCTGATGGAATCATCCATAATTCTATTGGAATAACACCATAGATGAAAGGTCATGACATGATTGGCAAGGTCATCCCCTACCTTTCCTTCAAACTTTGGTATGTTTGAAGGGAGTTTTGTTGGCATTGCAGGCCATGTGGGATCATGCAATATAGGATCATTGGTGAGTTTGGTGAGATCCGGTGTGTTGAGAGAGGCCAAATATGGAATCTATAGTGGGGGGGGAGGGTTAGCTCCGGCCATAGTGTGTTGTGAACCTGACCCTTGATGGGGACTAGGTGGGTTGGTGCTCCCTCCTTGAGAGGAAGTGGGTCCCCTGCTTCCGTGTAAAGGAGAGCGAGTGAACGGGTGACCTTGGGAAGTACACCCAAGTAATAGAGAACCAAGAAAAGATGATCCTAAGATAGTAGCACTCACAGGAGTGTGTGAAGGAGGTTTCGATGAGCGGGCACGACCAGATACTCCCCCTAAGATAGAAGGGATGTTGAGCAAGCATCGTGAACGACGGGGGTTCTGTGGTTCCCCTATGATGTCAGACTTAGTTGTGTGAATATGTGCAAAAAGTGGTGAGAGAAATACAGAAATAAGAGCCTTTGCGTTGAATGTGTACACAATATATATATATATATATCCAAATCAAACTGTAATCAAATATGCATCATACATAAAATGAGAAAGAAGCATATATGTGGGTAAATGGGTTTTTTCCACGTGGGGGAATCAGAAAGAAAGCAAATTCTCGTGTCCTCGAAGATGTAACGTCCTTCCTCTCAAATAACACTGGACCTTCCAATAGTACTCAACAGTGGGGTCTAAAGTCACCGGAAGAGAAACTAGTGAAGGATGAAATAATTGGTTATAATGAGGGGTAAAGGGGGCATATCCCGAAAGCGCTGGCGATATTTCCCAATAGCCACACAAAATCCAATCAAGGTGCAATTGCAGCCCACAATTGCCACATGGGTATATGTCCTACAGTTGGTCACTAGGTACCTCGGTCAAAGTGCGACATTTAGATTTTCGGCCTAAGAAATGGGTCACGGGCTATATCCCATCCAAGAGGTGGGTGCCTCAAGGGGGGACGCACAGAACAACCGGACCTCGGCCTTCAACCCTTCACAGGTATCTCCCTGCCTTATGGTGATTGGAACACTTGACTTGGAGGATTTTCAGTTCCCTATTTGACAACCTCTATGTTTTGACCATGTGAGAACCAGATAACGGGGAGTTATTTGGATGCCTATGCCCGAAATCCTACCTAGACTAAAAAATCTCTTTTGGCACCTCCTATGGAGGAAAACTTAGTGAGTTTTTAGAAAGTTTTTAGATGTAGTTGTTTTGGGAAGTTGGGGGTGCAAACCAACCTCGTTGATTTAAAGATGGGAGTGGATAGTCTCGTCAAGAAAAGATGGGGTATTTTCGGAATCCCTTTGGAGGAAACTTACTTTGACCTCCACGTTTCAAGAAGGAGCTATGTGAGTGAAAAGTGACTTTTGTGTGTGAGTGAAAGTGTGCCAATTTTTAGTGAATTAGATGTCACCTTGCTGCATGTGGACTTCGCTTGGTCCTTACAAGAGTTTGATTACCTAATTAACTAAGTGCCTTTGGTACAACCTTGCGTAATTCAAAATCCCTAGGAAGCTAACATGTGGACATGTGGGTCCATTACTATCCTTTAACTCCCTATTGTGATGTAATCTAGAAACAGCTTGAAACTATCCTAGATTGAACATGTGGGCATGTATGGGCCTGTTACAAACCTTTAAAATTCCCTAGTGTTTTGATCTAAGAAAGCAAAAATTCAAACACTATCCTATCTTTGTAGCATGTGGGCATGTATGGGCCCGTTACAATATTAAGATGTGTTTGAAAAAGAAAACTAAGAGGGGTCCCAAGAAGGTTCGTTGTCCTCTTCTAAAGGTTTTTAAATTCTGTTAAGGGAGATGAAATTGTTTCACAATCTTTTTCTGATTCTCAAGGACGCTTGAAGGCGCGAGAGAAGAGCATACTAAGCGATTGTAATTCAACTTTCTAGTCCCAATGTAAGTTTAGATGTGATTAAAAATGATTTCCACTTTATCTTATAAGTCAAAACAAGCCATCCATGTGGAAAAAAGAAAAGAAGGGAAATTGATTTTATCCTCCTAAGTGCCTATGTGTGTTTGACTAACCCCTTTATATGATGAGGGGACTAAGTGTGGTGTTTCTTTTAAAACATTCTTGACATCATTTTTAAGAAGGCAAGTGGACTTCCCCACATCCCAAAAACTTACAATGTGAAATTTTGCTCAGATGTGCGGCCCCTAGTGCAAACAGAGGCGCACAGAGCACAGGCGCGCGAACAGAGTTGAGTCAGAAAGTGCATGCGCGCAGAGAAAAGTTGTTACTTAAGCGCATGCGCGCCCGATGCGTGTATGTGGGGTATAATACCCACGCACTGGTGACAAACGGCTGAGAAAGAAAAATCTGGATGGATTTCTCTCAATTCTCCTTTGAATTGGATGGTTGGCAGGTTGGCCTAGGCCGGTTAGTGCACCTGCAAGTTAAACAAACTAAAAGAAGAGCAAAATAAACCCAAATGAGATAGGAATTCGATACCTTTCCCCAGTGGAGTCGCCAATCTGTTGTGCCTCTTTCGTCACCTTAGTGAGCAAATAAGAGGTCCTTGCATGCCCAGTTGGGTCTTGCTAAGCAGGACAGCTGTAGAGGAAAGGGTTAGAGAAAGAAAAACAAAACTATAAGCAAGAATTAAACTAATACAAACTAAAATCATAAGCATAGGGACATAGAGATAAAAAAAACAAAAAGACCCATGTCACCAATGTTTTTAGGCTGATCTATTGATGAAATCAAAGCACTAAGAAGAAAGGGGACTATGAGTCCCTTCTTCCTCCAAGGGAAGGCTCTTTGGACCCTCACAAGCTTGCTCGCCTTACAACAAAGAAAATGAAAATAGTGATGAAAGAACTCTTTCCAAATCCACTCAATGGAGAGGTGGATTGCTCAATGAAATGGTGCCAATGTGTTCTTGTCAAGGATGGAGTCCTTAAAACAATATAGGCAGCATAACATTACTTTGAATTCCTTGAGAAAATGAGGTGCATTCATGGTTTTTTTATAGCATTGCATTGGGTTATTGTGTAACTGCTTTGTAGTGTGAAAATAAGCCATTTAGGGCATTATTAGGTCTTTGACCAGCCCACCATTCGAATCCAGCCCGGATTTGGAGGTCAAATCATCTTGGGAGCTGAACCATAAGTGGTTGGGAGGCCGACCATATTCATAAATGCATCATTTAGTAGGTGCGCGGATTTTTGCGCTAACAGCCGTGCATCGTGCGCGTATGTGTGCATTCTACGTTCCTGTTCCACGCATGTGCGCACGCGCCCAACTTCTGTAAAGCGCTCTTCAATTTGTCACTACTTTATATAGTTTTTTCCCTTTTTTGAATGTTGTGAGATTAATTCAAGGCCATGAATGACTTCATTAATGTTTGACGACGCTGAGTTCTTGTAACCATGTGCAGACAAAATTTCAGTGATAACAATGTTGTTGATGAATCACATAAACTAAATTGGAATGAATTGCAAGTATCGGACGTGGGAACCCTCACGGTAGAACCGTCACACATATTGGACTGTAGAGTCTGACAGCTCAGGAACCGTCGGGTAGACCAAGTTAAGGTCTAGTGGGACAAGTACAGTCCAGGATCTGCTACTTGGGAAGACGCCGAGACACTACAACGAGACTATCCCTCACTTTTTTGACCACCTCAAGAATATGTTTCTCGAAGGTTGGGTGTACGTAACACCACCTTTTGACTTAGACAGCCAGGATTACCTGAGGCCTACTTATATTATTTTCTATTCACAGTGAAACTATTAAATGATACACTTAAACTTTTAAGACGTATGAACCTTTATGAATCTTATATGTATTTGAATAATGATGGATATGATGCGATATATTGTGAGAATGTAAATTTTATGAATGTTTAAATCTTATTGATGATGATGGATATAATGCGATCTACTATGTCAATGTAAATTTTATGAATGTTTAAGTGTTATCAATGATGATGGATATGATGTGACATATTGTGTGAATGTGAATCCTATGAAGGTTTAAATGCTAGTAGAATGATGTTGGATATGATGCAATCTATTTGATAAATGATAATTTTATGAATGGGTGTCAAAATTGAATTATGGGACATTATGAGAGATATTTCTAACTTGTAAACTTTGATGTTAAGTTGTCGGTACAAGGATACCGAATTGAAATGATGATAGTATGCAATTACATGATGATAATGCATAGAAATGTATGAGTTTGTGTTACAAACTAATCTGCAGGTTATGGGCTATGAAATAGTTAAGGGATAATAATGATGAAAGTGAATGTCATGACCACTAGCCAAGAAACATTATGGTATGAATCTTTGTATGTGAAATTATATTGGTTTAGATGCATTGCTATGATATGTGGACCAGTACAGGATTTCAGGTGATGACACTGCCCAAAACCGAATAAACGATGACAAAACTCCCAGCAACACGGTGCCACTATATATTCCATTGTAGGGTGTGGACCCTAGATATGATTAGGAGGGGTGGAGGCATTTCCCACCGTGTATCCCCCGAAGCTTGAAGTCATGGGAGGGCGGTGTTAGCTCACACTCCCCTAGACGTGTGATGATGACTATCAGTTGCCTGCTGGGGAAGCTTGGTCGAGATAGTGACACCTCCGCTTACAGGTTCTATTTGGAGTTAGGTCAATATAGTTGACACTCCAAGATAGTCCAGCAGAGGAAGGATAGGAATGAAGATGGAAGTAAGCTAGGGAGGAAGGATGAGTAGAAATAGTCGAGAAGGTGTGGAGAATTGTTTGATGGTGGAATTTAATGTTTTTCCCTTCTAAAAAAAAAAATGTATATATGAATATTCATAATTACGTAACTAAACCACAGTTGCCTAAATAAAATTGTTGAACTAGATAATTGTAATTAAAGGATTTCGCAAAAATTTGATTGGTTTATTGTCTTTTATAAAAGAATAGTCTTGTTGATTGGATTGGATGCATACATAAAATACTATAAGGGTGATAGTTATTGATTATTAGTACATGCACGAGACTTGTATGTACTAGCTACACATGCATTTCTTGTGCATGTACACTAGTATGTATGAGTTTTCTTGGCTTACTTACTAATAGTATCAGTTAATTGTCATGAATGTGTGAACCATGTTTCTTTTCCTTTGTATCATGAGATACCTTAACTTCGGGACAAAGTTTCCTGAAGGGTGGGTGTATGTAACAACCCTGGTTAAATAGATGCATAGGGATTATTAAGTATAATTAATTAGATAATCTGACTATCCTAATATGTTTTAGTTAAACAATAATTATTTCTTAATAATATTAATTAATTAATTAATTACTAATTAATTGTTCATATCTGTTGATGATTAATTAATTGACTCATTAAAGATTTGAGTAATAAATAAAGGAGTTTAGTAACTTTAATTTAATCCTTATGAAACTTTACGTATAAAGGAGGGGATAAGGTAATAAAGGAGGGGATAAGATAACAAAGGAGGGGATAAGGTAATAAAGGAGGGGATAAGATAACAAAGGAGGGGATAAGGTAATTGTTAATGTTTATGACATTATTATAGTTCTTTGCATTTCAATAGATAAGAGCATAATAAGAACAAGATCACTGAGAAATACACATTCACAAGAGACACAACATTTATCCTGGGAAACCCTCTAGGGGAAGAAAACCCAGCAAA
>ML785451.1:264185-296472 GCA_009831015.1 Picea engelmannii
GATTAATCCAATAACAATAATAATAATAATGATATGATTAATCCTCAATGGGGATTTAATCCAATAATAATAATGACATGATTAATCCACAATGGGGATTTAATCCAATAACAAAATAATAATAAGAATGCTCTTCGCAGTTAATAAAGGAGGGGATAAGATAATAAAGGAGGGGATAAGGTAATAATGGGGAGGATAAGGTAATTAATGAAGGAGAGAAGAGTCAGTGAAGGGGGGATATGACGGGGAAGAGTCCTACGGGAAAAGGGGGGGATGATTATTATTTGGGGAGGAAGCATTTTGGGAAGGGGCATGATATTTCTGTGGATATATTTTTTTGGCATATTTTTTGGTTGGAGGAGTTTGGATTTGGGGGTTTTTGGTGAACCATTGTAGGGGGCACCGGGTTGCTGGGGGTTTTGGGAACGAGGGCCAGGATTCCTTTCGGTATCCTAGAGCTAGGGAGTCGGACAGGCTGCTCCTAGTTGGTTGGCAGGTTAGTCAGTTTGGGCATGGTTTGGTCAGTGCATCAGGCTGGGCAAGGCAGCAGGGAAAGGACAACTAGATCAACGGGAATTAGCATCAGAAGGAGGTATTTTATTTATGAATTTGCTGAGTTATTTTCATGCTGTGGATAAATTTTAAATTCTGCTGAATATTATATGCTTATATGATGGTGAATGAATTATTTATGCAATGAGAAAGGAATTATATGTTTAATTGTATGAATTTTTTGGCTTTAATTAATTTAGGTCCCTACAAAATTCTCCATCATTTCGTCCCTCTGTCGCGTGAGAGCTTGCTCAAACAACAAATTGATAGGATCGTCTGCTTCATCATTTTTCTTTTCTTCCACCATTGAGGGTTTATTGAATGTGCAAGAGCGATTTTCTTCAAGAGAGACAAGCTCGAGACCCAACTTGCTATAATTGAACTGTGTCGAGGACATGCATTGAAAAGAATGATCAAGAGCAGCCTTCTCTGATACCACTGATCCGGATTATTTTCGGCACGAAATGACATCGGAGATATAATAAAGAAATGCACAGAGATATCGCAGATATTCGATAATATAACATAAATGTATCAGAGATGCAACCATAAACACAGATATACAGTAATACACAATTTCTATTAATCAAAGAAATGTACAAAGACAAAAATACAGAGTGAAAGACTAGCTATAATGGTGGTAGCTTATCTCTGAGAAGAGATGTGACGGCTACTCGCATTCGCAAGAAGATGATTACAATGAGGCTCTGAAGGCCTTTTTACAATAAGTTCGAATGCCAAAATCCCTAGACATCCAGAAACCTAATCCTAGGAGATGAAGCGCCAAAAGTCATGTGGGCCCCATTTTGGTAAGTGAGTACATCAACTTCCCGGGGTCGTAACTTTTGCATACGATATTTGTTTTAGGCGTGAGATAGCTCGTTGGAAAGGTATCATCGAGGAGATTCATTTTGGGGGCTCAATCATGCCTTTGGCCATCATTGAGAACCTCGATCTCGAAAAACCTTCATTTGGGCCCTCAAAATGGCCTCGGAAGTTAAAAGCTGCTAAAAATAGTAAATTGCCAAAATTGTCAGAAAACTATTTTGATCCATTTGGAAAAGGTGGGTGGCCACTAATATCCACCTGGATCAGCTTGCTTGAGGGACATCTATTTGTATGGTTGTAGTCTTAAAAGTACCCAATCCCCTACCTCAAAAATTCTTTCACTGCGATGTCGATATGCTTGTTGTTTCATGCAATTTTGTTCCATGGTCATGTTGTCCTTTAAGAGTTGGAGAACTTGTTGTTGATGCTTGATGTGATCTTCCACTGCTTGAACCTTAGATTTTTATTTTAGAGAATAAGTGATGGAAGATGGGTGATATACATAGAGTTCCATAAATGGTGTCATTTTTGTTGCAGTATGAAAGGAAGTGTTATACCATCATTCTGCCAAGGGTAACCATTTGAACCATTGTGTTTGTTTATCAGAGACAAAGAAACGAAGGTAGCCTTCCAGAAATTTGTTCACTATCTCGGTTTATCCATCATATTGAGGATGATAAGATGAGCTATGAGCCAATTGAGTACCCAAACAAGAAAATAATTCTATCCAAAGTTGTCCAATGAAGATGAGATCTCTATCACTTACAATAATCTTTGGGCTTCCATGTAGCTTTTGAACTGTCTCCATGAATGCGGTGGAATTTGTACTGCCTTTGAAAGGATGAGAGAGTGCACAAAATTGTGTGTACTTGGTCATTCTATCAACAATAACCATGATGACACTATTTCCTTCACACTTTGGTAACCCTGTGATGAAAGCCATGGAAACATCCTCCCAACGCTGATTTGGGATGGATAATGGTTGTAAAAGACCTGGGGTCCTAACTATTTCCACCTTATTTTGTTGGAAAACCAAACATTCTTCCAAAAACCTTTGAACATCAGTTTTAATTCCATCCCAAAAAAATTCCTTCTTGACCCTATAGTAGGTTTTCAAAAATCCCAAGTGCCCTCCTACCAAAGAGGTGTGCGATTCCAAGAGTACCTTTTGTTTGAGTTGGGAGTTATTACATAAATACAAGCGATCTTTGTACCATAGTGAATCATTTTTCCATGTGAATGTATCTAAAGAACTAGAATCATATTGCAACCTTTGAATGGGAGTCCACACATTTTCTTCATTCTTCCATTCATCCCTCTCTTCTATTATCCAATCAGATTGGATGATCGAGATAACAAATAGAAAGGACTCAACATCTTCATCCTTTCTTGAGAGTGCATCTGCCACGAGATTTTTCTTCCCTTTTTGTAGATGATCTCAAAATCATAACCCAACATATTGGTCACCCATTTTTTTTGTTCTTCTTAACATAGTGTTTGTTCCAAGAAGTATTTAAGACTATCATGATCTATTTTTACCTTGAAGTGCCTACCTATTAGGTAAGGGCATCATTTTATCAATGCATGTAGTATTGCCAACATCTCCTTCTCATAAATGGGTTTGTGTAAGTATTTTCCCTTGAGTGGCCAACTTTCAAAAGCAAGGGGCCTTCCTTCTTTCATTATAACAACACCAATTTCATTTCTTGAGGCATCACATTCCATAATAAAGGTTTTTGTGAAGTCTGGTGTGGTCAAGACAAGAGCTTTTCACATCACCTCTTTAAGTTGTTCAAAAGCTTGAGTTGCCTATGGATTCCATGAAAATGCATCCTTCTTAGTTAATGTCATTAAAGGTGTTGTTATTCTTCAATAGTTCTGAAAAAACTTGCGGTAGTAACCTATCAAACCCAAAAATCCTCTAAGATTCTTCAATTTTTTGGGAATCGTCCAGTCCATCATGGCCTTAATCTTGTTAGGGTATACCTTGACACCTTTATGGGATATAATATTACCCAAATACTCTACCTCCTTCACCCCAAAGAAGCATTTGGATGGTTTGGCATATAGTTGTTTCTCATTTAGTAGTTGTAGCACCTTGTCAAAATGTCAAACATTATCCTCCCAAGACTTTCTATAGATTAGTATATCATCAAAAAATACTAACACAAATTTTCAAAGGAAGGGCTTCAAAATAGAATTCATTAACCCTTGGAATGTGGAAGGTGCATTCATAAGGCCAAAAAGCATGACCAAAAATTCATAATGGACTTCATGCGTTCAGAATGATGTTTTTGGGATATCTTCTTCCTTCATTCTAATCTGATGATACCCTGAATGGAGATCCAATGTTATGAAATAGATTGCTCCATGTAGTTCATATAACAATTCATAAATGGCAGAAATGGGAAACTTATCTTTAATAGTGATCTTGTTGAGCTCTCTATAATATGGACACATATGCCATGAGCCCTCTTTCTTGAGTACCATTACCATCGATGCAGAGTAAGAACTTTGGCTAGGTCTAATAATTCTAGCCTCTAACATTTCGTCAACCATATGCTCAAATTCACTCTTCTGAGCATAAGGGTATCTGTAAGGCTTGATGTTAGGAGGAACAATCCCAGGAATTAGGTGAATAGCATGATCATGATTTTGAGTGGATGGAAGACATCTAAGAATATATTCAAATACTTTGGAATTCTTTTCAATGATCCCTTGGATATATAGGGGAATAGATGGCTTAGATGTTTGAACATCTAGTGAGCATAGGTGTACAATTACACCTTGATTCCACGTTTTCAATCATTTTGTCATGCCATTAGAGCTTATCACCTTACTAGGTTTCCCTATGATACCCCTTAACTCAATTTCCTTTCCTTCAAATGAAAATTTCATGAAAAGTTCTTAAAAATTAAAAGCCATTGTCCCCAATGATTGTAATCATTGGACTCCTAGTACGAAATCAACACCACCCAAGGGTATATAAATCATTGGAATATTCATTACATACTCCCCCATAGTAAGATTGATCTTATGGAATTTTCCTAAGCAATTAATAGTTCCTCCATTTGCAATCATTACTTGAAACTCTGGCACTGGATATATAAAGCAATTAGGATCTTTGGCTAATTTATTGTGAATGAAATTATGAGTACTACCAGAATCAATTAGGACTATTACCTTTTTATTTTTGATATATCCTTCAATCTTGAGGGTTTGAGGAGTTCTAATTCCAGCCAATGCATTACATTATATTGTGTGAGTCAACTCTGCAAAATAAATCTCTTCTATGTTTTCATATTGAGATGGTTCTCGTTCTTGTTCTTGTTCTTCTTCCTCTTCACAATCTATGTAGAATAATTTATTATCACCACACTTATGTCCCTTACTGTACTTGCTCTCAAAATTAAAGCATAAACCTTTTGTTTTTGTTTCCTCCAATTGTTGAGGTGTCAACCTTGTAGGTCGAGGTGTTTTAGAATAAGGAACATTATTCTCTAGAAAGATGTTAGGAGTGGTCCTTCTAGTAGCCATAGCCATATGTTTACTTTCAACATTTCTCGCCACCTTGAACACATTCTCCAATGATTTGGATTTCCAAAGGAGAACCTCATGTTGAATGTTATCCTTTAAAGTTCCTATGAATACATCATTCATGTGCTCATATAGAATATTCGTTACCTTTATATTCAATCTTTGGAAGTTCTCAATATGCTCTGCAATTGAACCCTTTTGCTTGAGATTTATCAATTGGATAAAGAAGGTATTTCTCCTTGTATCCGCATAGTGCGTTATCATTTCTTCTCTGAAAATTGTCCAAGTGACAAGTGATTTGTGAGAACAAAGTCATCGATACCACACAAATTGATTGGGTTCTAAATATAAATAAACAATTCAAACCTTTTTGTGTATGTGGAACATCATGTAGATCAAATAACTACTCCATTTGAAGTATCCATCCGATTAGATCATTTACATAAAACTTCCTCATATTGATCTTAGGAAAGTGGTTGGTCTTCAACCCAAAGTTGGAGTTTCTCCAATCTTGATTCATTTTCCTTGTGTCCTCATCATGAATTTCATGGGATACATTTTCACTTTTAGGTGGCCTCTCTATTAGGAAATTTGTCAATCCTTCCATGATCTCCCTTTTTAAACCATCCATCTTAGTATCCATTATTTCCTCCAATTTAGCTTCAGTTGAATCCATTATCCCTTGTATTTCACCTTTTGTTACTGTATTCTTTTGTAAATAATTTATGTCCCTATGCATTTCTTCACCTTTATCAAGAGTCCAAGTAGGATTGTTCGAAGGATTATTTGGTGTAGAAGTTCCCTTTTTTTGGTGGCATGTTGGCTAAGTATCACTTTTAAACCTTGATTTCGAGGTGGTTCTGCTAGGTGATCTTTCTTCTGTTATATCTAAGGAAAATTGGCCCTTCTGGGTCTAATTTTTCGTGTGTAGTTCTTTGATACATCTTCTCTGCAATTCCATAGGTCTGATGAAAATTAGATGTCCCAAGTAGAAGTTATGGTCATTTTCCCACACCTTGCTAATTTTTGTCCCTTCCAGGAGAGCGTACTTGTAAAGTGTGCCAAGAGCACAATATATGATTTTGTATTCTGAAACATGCACCAGAAATACTATAGACTGTCCACTATCTAATGAAAATGGTCTCACTTAATTTGGATACTCATTGAATAAGATATCATTTTTTTACCCGGAACACTTGTTTGAGATTAGTTAATCTGCATAGTCAGATACCCTATCTTACACAGAGTGTATCTACAAAAGTAAGATGACCCAAAAGCTGAAATTTGTATCATAGATACCTTGATAATTTCTATGAATATCCTATAATTTTTAGGGTCTGAAACATCATAAAAAATATTTTATAGCGAAAATTCGGCGATGATTAAATTCAGGATGATTCCAGAACCCTATATTACATAGGCTATATATCTGAAAGTATAAGGCCTCGGGAGCTGAAATTTTAACCCCATGTACCTTGATCCGTCTAATAAATATCCTCCAAGGGGTTCCTTCTGTAAAGTTGTAGAAAAATCGTTATAGAGAAAATTCCAAGGTGTCTTAGATGCAAGAGTGAATCCCCAAGACCTTGAGCATAAAAACCAAATATCAAAACAGCATAAAAAAAACATCAAAATAAGTATTCAATGCCTTGAAAAAAAAAAAAAAAAATCAGATAATAAGCTTCGTCTAGGGGGAAACCTCCTTATACACCACATAAATTTCCAAATACAAGATGATTCCAAATGGTACAATTACAACTAATGGACCCAAGCCGACATAAATAAATTACCATTACTAATGTAATATGACCCAATTAAGGGGTAATGTGCCACTATTTATGGCTTGACAACTACACCAACTATCGGTCAATCAAGTTGACTCACCCTCGACATCAACTACACCTCCAATTAGATCGCCGGTACGAAAGGAAAAAACCTTTCATGAAACAACTAAGGAAAAATTTTAAATCGATTTACTCAAGGTTCCATTCATAGCATAATTATGTTTTTCTTTGACATCTAGGGAAAAATCCTAGAAAATAACATTTTTATGATAGTTTTTGTACTGCTTGTTGATAGAAATTGTTGCAGTCTCATGCCTTCTCTCGGCAGACTCATATTGTTTGCATTTCATATGAATCATTTTAACGATTGTTTGCATTTCATATGAATCATTTTAACGATTTTTTCGAAAATATTCGACTTTCCCTTTATTCCACAACATCATCATTCTCAGCATTGAAAACTTGAACTGTATGATTAACATGATGATATCCATTGCCGCAACAATAATATAATGGAATAAAACATTCTCGGAATGGTGGAATTTCCCACTTCTGAGAATCTTTGAGAATTTGCCAACGTATAAGATAATTTTTTTCACGTTGGAGGTCGCAATGAGGAAAATAGGAATTTGAGGTATATGCTATGAGAGGACTGGCCTTCGAACCAATCATTCAACCCAACATGAATTATTTTCTAGCGATACAGTCGAACTCAAATCTTGCTCCAGGTCGACTTGGTCCGCTGATACTCCAGGTCGACTTGGAGTGGGTTATGTCCAACCGCTATTGTTTATTGTTTAGGTCCACTGATACTCCAGGTTGTATGCCAAAAACTATTCACTCTTCTTCATTTGTGTTGTATGCCTCTTACTCTTTATATCTGGTGGAGGAACTCCAGAGGATGCATGTCATTAAAAAACTGTAGTTTGTATGTCATCTTTATCACAGACATTGAATATTTCTGTTCCATTGGTGGTTAATCAAGACTTCAATCTCGACCAGAACTCAACCAGGGCTTGACTCTGACCATAACTCAACCTTGATCTCAACAGAAACTTGGCCAATGCTCGATTTCGACCAAAAACTTCAACCAGAGCCTTGATCTCGATAAGAACTCGAACAACGCTTGATTTCGACCTAGAACTTACAGAGGGTTGTATTTGTGGTTGTATTCAAATGTGTGGAAATCATAATATCACCATGTAGATATCATACTAGCACAGCCGACTCGCGGCTGGAGAACTCCGAAAGGGTTCCATTCAGAACAAGAGTGAATTTGATATGGTTATTAGGGTTGTTGTGCATATCTGGCCTATCTAGATATGGTTATTAGGGCTGTTGTGCATATCTGACCTATAAAAATCAGCAACATCTCTGGAGCATTTCACGGCTTTATGGTGGCCAATATCTAGCTTACCCAGCAGCATTGAAGTGTAGATGGATTTATGGTTATCTAGTTTACTACACAACATTGAAGTCTTAGATAAATTTAAGATTTAAAAAGTGGATTTTGGTTATAAAATCTGAAAATACTTCAAATTCTAAGACCTATAATCCACCTGCTACATTATTCAATACTGCATAGCATTATTCAATACTACATAGCAAGTTGAATGGATATTACTCTCCTGGCTTCTTCAATAATAACAATATTTATAGCCGTATTACATCTCTTCTAATTTTTTTTTTACTAGTGGCCAGATATGCACAACAACCCTAATAAAATATATGTGATTTTGATAGGCGGAGAATTTAATGTAAATATCTGCAACCCATGAGAACGAAACCATTGTCCGATACGATCTATGTGATTAGAAGATTTAAGTAAAGATTTAGGAAGTAATCAACAAGTAATGTTAATATTACAGAATTGAAGATACTCATACCTTCTAAAACAACTGTCTGGTACCTATCATGCTGTCTGTTTGTGTGAGAGTTATTTGGAAGAAGATTGTGAATCCATGGATCCCAGCAACTTTGCATCTTCCGCGTTAATGCGGATCTTCCTTGCTGAATGATGAGGGATAGTATTGTTGTTTTCATTAGATGGGTGAAAGCTACAGTTTCCTCTCCACCCATCCAGAAGGCGGTGCACATCGGAAGTGAAAGCAGGGGAATAGGAGGTTGGTTGTTGCTCATCTGAACAGGGCTTGCACACAATTCCGGCCATGCGAGCTGAATTCGAATCCAGAGGAGGTAATCTCCAGTAGCGATCGATGGAAAATAGCGAGAGGGAAAGATAGACCTCGTCCTTGCTCCACTTTTGCTTGGATGAAGACGAAGCATCCTTGGATATTGAACCAGATTTCAAATGCTTATAACTGCTATTATTTCTGGAGAGAAGAGGGTGCAAGCAGTTCACGTAGAGACACCTGAACCCGCCGAGAGCCACGACCACGGATTTTAACTGCCCACAGGTGGTGGAAGGCCAATGGCGCGTGCAAATGGTCTCCCAGAGACCTGCATGGTAGATGGCACGTGTACAGAGTGTTTTTTAATGATATAAACGTGGCCTGCATTAATCATTTGAACGTGGTAATTATGTATTTTTACAGTAAATTTATAATGTGATTAGGTAAATGTAAAAAAGTAAACATGTTAACAGATGCCTTCATAAATGCAAGGAAGTTATGAACAATAAATCTGACACATTGATTTTGGAGGACTACTAAGAATATGCCAGCATCTTCAATGCTTAGCCATCAGATTAGAATTTAAGATTAAAAGATCATTAATTGTGCCCATTGTCAATAGGCGTACGCCTTTCAGCGTAATTACTCCACCATTGTATAGATATATAGAAAGTTAAAAGAAAACAAGTAAGCATAGGATGAGTGTAGAAAGGGAAAGGTTAAATTTTGGGCTTCCATTCATGAGAACTCAACACCTCCGAGTATCTAATTGGTTGGGCACTGGTCAAATCCCCTCCAAATAATTTAATTCCATGGGTTATTCTTCTCCTGTCAACAATCACATTGCACCCAATTGCAGTCTATAAAATTAATGTCTCGTGTAGCATCTTTTCTAACAAAAGTGAATTGATCATGGTGGTGAGTGATTTTCAAATGGGATTTGAATGCTTTTCATATTCATGCATGTCATAGTTTCTACATAATCAATAAACAGTCGATCATGCTACAATTTTTTCTATGATTTCTATTCATGGTTGGCACATCAGTGGAAGGAACAAGAGAAGAGTACATCAAGTCAGATCATAAATGTACCTAGAAGAGAAGCATCCAGTCAGGTTGTACAAACATTTCCACACTTGTATCAGAAGCCAAGAGAAACACCTCTCTGTATTTGTTTATTATATTGTTCTCTTTTTCACAAGGTTCTGTCTACATCCAACGCACAGGGTTACTTCAAAATAATCACATGCCAAAGAATCTTTTAGCTTCCTAATTTTTTGGTTTCTTGCATAGGAGCAACATCTCCATGAGTTTTCACGAGCATTCAAATGAATCAACACTTCCAATTTGTGGATATTTATCACCATCCACAAGAAATCATGGGAAATACCATCTTATTTCTTGTGCATGCTTCCTTATCTTAGAATTTGTAATGAGATGATGAGTGAGATTCTTCAGCAATTTCATCAACAATTCAACTCCATGGAATTTATTCTCGAGCAACATCCTTTATTATTTTATCTATGATGATAATATTCTTCGTTTGCAGGTTCTTGAATCTTCATTTGTTTCAAATTTTATGCAGGTTGATCAATATCCAAGAAACATCCACTTGCATCCACGAGTAAATAAGACGAACAATATCCATGAACTTCTCGGCCAAATAGCGAACAACATTCATGAGAGAGAAACATCCACTTGCATCCACAAGTAATTAAGACGAACAATATCCATGAACTTCTCGGCCAAATAGTGAACAACATTCATGAGCGAGAAACATCCACGAGCTATTTGAAGGTCTTTTTCCTCTTCATATTTTCCACGAGAAGTGAACAATTTCTTCTTATCTCTCATGATCAGGTTCAGGCCACCCCCATTTACTGTTGTTGTCACCCAGTCGAATGAAAGAGGCAACGACTATTGGAAGGATACTTCCAACCTGCATACAGGAAAGAGACTACATCGTGACATGCGCACAAGAGACTATCAAGGAAAATATATTGGGGAGAATGTTCCACCATTTTATATTCATGCTTTGGGGAGACCGTTCCACCATCTTATTGTTGATTAAGGTTGGTTGTCATTGATGTCAACCATTGAAAAAATCCTCGTAGCACAAAGGTTGGGTAATGAACCCAAGATTGTTTGATGTAAAGATGACTCGTTATTGTCTTGTCATGGTTGATAATAAGTAGAAATGGATGAACTCCAAAGTGGTCCCCTTATGGTGAAAGAACTCACGGGAAGACACTTTGCGGATTGAGTTATCCTAGAAGTATGGTTAGAGAACCCATGCTTATTTGAGGAATAATGAGATGAACTCCAGTGAATTTTTCACTGAAACTATCCTATATGGATAGTGCTTGTCATGCCATTTTCGGTGGTATGTGGAACGTCACATAACTCCTCATGGTTAGAGAGTTATGGTCGTGAGAAGTTGGAGAACCCAAGTTTGGGTAATAGACACAAGTTTGTTTGATGGATAATGGTATGAGTTTTGATATATTTTCCGGTAATACTATTCTATATGGATAGTACATGTCATTCCATTTATGGTGGTATGTGGAACGTCACATAACTCCTCACGGTTTGAGAGGTATGGCCTTACGAAGTTGGAGGACCCTCATATGTCATCTAGAAGCCCCAAAAGGTCAAAGTAGTCAAAGTGGTTTAAGAGATTTTAAAAGGTAAATAATAAAGTGAAGTGATGAGTGTACTATAATTCAAAGTGAATACAAAATAAATTAATTCAATAATAAATTTAATGAAGAAATTAGAAGCGGGTTAACCCTAAAGTAAGGAAAGTGGGCAAAGTGACCTAGAAGATGTTTTTAAGGAAGCTACTTGGAGAGTATAAATAAGAGTCAAGGCTCTCTCATTTAAGACACACTTGAGAATATTGAATACCTATAGGTGTTTGAGGTAACCAAAGGATATCTAGGCCGAATTTATGAGGAAAGTGAAGAAAAAAAAGGCCGGAATTCAAGGAAGGATAAATTCTTTTGATGATGCCTTCTAAGGTATGTTTTTTTCAGGTCATCTCACCATTTTCGAAATAACTTTTTTTATAGAATGAAAGTATCTATGGTAAAAAATTCATTGTGTGGGTCATTGTATTTTTGGAGTTACACTCCGTGGAAAATAGGGTTTGTGGCTAGTCCTGAAACTAGTCAAAAATAGGTGTTGCGGGTAAAAACATCATAACTTCTTCATAAGAGATCCAAATTTAGTAGGACCAAATGTGTTGGTTAGAGTACAGTATGCAGTATGTTGTGTAACATTTTTATATCAATTCAAAAAATATTCTATGCGGGGCACACTCTACAAGGTCGCTCTCTAGAATAAGCCAAAATTCAGCAAGGTGTGCCATTTTTTCTATAACTCCTTTTCTAAGAGGTTCAGAGTAGTGAAACCTGGAGGAATTTCATAAAACACACTGAAGAACATTGTTTATCAGTTTCAGATATTTATTCATTATAGGTACAAAGTTATGATTATTTCAAGTTAGGGTTGTTGACTAATCCAAAACTAGTCATGTGAGACTAAAGAAAAGTTTGATGAAAATGTTAGTCTCTTGTTGTTAAAGTTAAGGAAGGTTTGCAAGTATGTGATCATATACACCAAGTATATTACAGATTTACAAATCATATTTGGATGATGAAATTGATGAGGGCATTTGGTTGAGGTACATGTCGGGTACATGGTTGAGACAAGTAGTTGATGAGTTGACACATACATGAGGTGTATAGTTGATGATGTTGGTACACCTTGATGAGTCATAGTTGATGAGTAGTTGATACATGATTGGTACATACTTGGTACATGGTTGGAGGCACTTTTTAGTAGTATTGTTGACACATGGCTTATGGATGATGTAGCATACTTGTATTATTATAAGCTCATATTGATCTTGGTGAGTAGATCTGATTTGGTTGATAACATTGATGAGATAGGTTGTTGTGATAGGTCGTTTGGACAAGTTATTGTGACAGGTTATTTGTACAGGTTTGGTGCATGGTTGATGCACGTGTTCATGCTACAGGTTGAGGTACAGGTTGGTGCATGGTTGATGTACTTGTTTATGGTACAGGTTAATTACAGGTTGTTTGGTAGAGGTTGGTGCATGGTTGATGCAATTGTTTATGGTACAGGTTGATTACAGTTTGAGGCACAGTTTGATGCATGGTTGATGCATGGTTCAGGTTATTGGTACAGGTTATTTGGTGCAGGTTGATTGGTACAGGTTGTTATCAGACTAATCGGTAGGTGCGGACACTAACAGATCTCCCTAGATCCACCTGGATCTAGAACAAAACAGGACAGGACATGACTCTTTCCCTAAGTTATGAACATCGAATTAGCTAGTAAAGAGGAACAAGTGACATACCTTTGTATCGCTTCCTAGGTTCTTTGTTGCTCCTGCTTCACTCTGATGCTCTCGTGAGGTCAAGACCAAGACAACACAAACCAACCAAAGTGAAGATAGCAAAATATATCCAATTGTCAACTTATGTGTATGATCAAGGAATTACACAATAAAGTAAGAATGACTTTATGGGAAAAGGACATGTCGTTGTATCATATTAATTGAAAGTAGAAGATACAGCCTGATCGGCTTGATGTCGTAAGCTTCCTTTCGGTGACTCTTGGTTCCAACACACACACTTGCTCGATCCTTGCATGAAGAAGATCCAATTCCTCTTGATAGACTTGCTAGAGTCTCCAAGCTCCTATTCAAGCTAGGTTCTTCACACAATTCCTTCACCAATTCTCCAATTAATATTGCTTAACCTTTTCCTTGAGAATCCTATCAATATATAGGAAAGGATCAGATGGTTACATGGATGAGAATGATCCCACCAAATCAGGGAAACCAGTAAAATGATAACCATTTGAATGCCAACCCATTCTTTAGAAGATTCCCTTCTAGAACCCTCGAGACTTCTTCCTTTTTCCAAGCTTGAGAACAAGTTCACACCCTAGGTATAGAGCACAGTGTGAGTAGTTTTCACCCTAGATGAAGGTGGCCTGCGAGAATGGGTCGTTCTTGCACCCTAGGCTATAAGCAGCCTACGAACTCTCTTCAAAAATATGTTTTCTGGAAGGAGATGAATGTCACTTTTCTCAGGAGAAAGTTCTTGTTGGGAGCCTGAGTACACCATCATCAATACACCATCAAGATGACCAAAATCATGGGTAACAGAATGCCCCCCAAAGTATGAGGCTGGAATCAGTGACAGCCGAAATACTTTGTAAACTACGTGTTTGTGTTGGAAACAAGGAGTGCACCTAATTGGAAACCTGTGAAATATCAAGCATCTGCAGAATATCATACTAGTTCTGAGGTAGGCATTCCCATACTCAGATCACGGACGGATGAAATCATAAACATAGGTCATGGCCACCAATCATACACCGTGGATCCATGTCGTCGAAATATAGCATAGACACCAAGAATACACTGTGGATCCATGCAAGAAAATTCAAATTGAGATGACATAGCCACGAGACATACAAAGTGGATCTATGTGTCAGCACATTATACATATTCCATCGCAACCTAGACAAAAAAGATGGGACCCAAGGTCTTCAATCCCGTCACCTAAAAGTACGAATCTAATCATGTGATTACATGTGTCGAAGTCGAACATGGTAGAAACCACTTGATTATTCATCATTGATGGAAACCATTAACAAGTGCGAGGTAAATCACCATTAATGTCAATGACTCCCAAGGTACACTAGTACAATCCACCAAATGTGAATAAATGAGTTGAGGTCGAAAATCTGACGGAATCTCCCGATCAGGGGTCGATAATGAAAACCCACTGTCGAAAGTGAGGAAACTTGCCATTGAGGCATGCAAGTTCCAAGGTACCAAAGAATTTCTAAGTCTTGTTTCTGAATAATGAGCTGGAGTCGACGAAACAAAAATCATCATAGGAGGGCCTTGATGTATCCCCCATCAATAACATGAAATGAGTAACAGATTTTGAAGGCGGAATAGAGTATGATATAAGTTGAACTGGACACAGGGAATGCTGACACGAAGAGAATGGACAACTGCAGATGGCCGACTCAATAGAGGTTTCGGATGAACTTCTCTTGAACATATGAATGACACGACCAATGATTTGGTAGCATTGACTCAGAGATGACTCAGGATATGACCTTATAGCAAATCGAATGAGAGATGAATGGATTTCCCAAACCGGCTTCATATAACGAATAAGGGGGTGTCATGTTCAAGAGCGACACTTACTGCCAATAATATGAGTACGAAAACACATCCTTTTCCCAAATTTTCCCCCACCATTTCTGGAGAGTACCTCTTTATTTTTACGCAAGCTTGAGGAGGATAACATATGCTTGTTGATGTAAGCTCATCCTTCGGATGAGTCCTTCGGATTATGTTTAACGAACCCTAGGACGTAGTGGTTCGGTCCCATTGCGGGTCTGTCGATGTTTGTTTAATGAGTCAAAAGATAGAAAACTCGAAGTTTTTTCATGATTATAGAGTCTGGAAAAACACTTAAAAGATAACTCTCTCAGTTCTGTTTTCATAAAATAGTCTAATGAGACTGAAAAAGAGATAAATTATCACCCAACAGATGCTTTATTCAAATACTTTAACGAGCGTGAATATAGCAAGGTCGCTCGGCGATCTTTTCATGTTTAGAGAGTCTGAAAAGATCTTAAAGAGAACTCTAGGGGGGTTCCTTTTTCGTATAACCTTGTTGAGCCCGAAAAAGTGATAAAAGTGCGCTCGATTTCATTCTCATGTATTTTCGAGCGTGAGAACGGACAAAGACCAAGCTCAAGGTTTTGTGCAAAAACCATTAAAAACAATCAAAACACGCGATGAAGAAAAGAAAAAATATCCGTATCCCTGTGTATGAACATCAAAGTCATCATGTCTGCAAAAGTCACACTCACAAGGGTATTAGGCATTAGGTTTTAATAAATAAAACAATTATAAAAACCAATAACAAATGGTAAAAGTAAATATAAGGGGGTAAAATATCGTTTTACCATAGTCATTGTAACTTTACCAATATTTTAGTCCAAAACCCCTCTTTTGCCCTTGAATTTCGGTGCTTGATTGCGAGAAGTACGAGCATCCATTCGACGAATGGTCTCCGGCAGTGAGGTAAGCTCCTTGTCCTCTATCTTTTCATGGTTCTATTTTTTATTTTCATTGGTAAAAATCATGCTTTTGAGTTTGTTTTAGGGGTTAAAATTGCGCTCATCCATTCTCGCAGGCCAGCCACACGGGACCTGCAAGAATGCATCATTCTCGCAGGTGACCCCAAAGGCACCTACGAGAACCTCGCACTATGCCTAAAGGGTACCTGCGAGAACCGCAAACTGAAAAGTTTCTTTGAAGTTTGCTCAATGAAAAAGATACCAAGTCTTGAATAGAGTTGTTGACCTTCTTCTTATGTTTCTTATGCAGGTATTTGGCTATCACCATGGTTCTAGAATGGCGTGAAAGAGAGCATGAAGAAGATGATTCTATTGCCGGGAATAACCCGGGCACCGTTTCTGCTTTGCAAGACTGTGGTCTCCTGAAATTCTTTCGCATCCCGGGTATGAGGGCCAAGGTCAGGTTATTGGAGTACCTTGTGCATATGTGGGACCCGGACCAACAAGTATTCCATGTAGGGGTCCACACATTGTCCTTGGATATTGAGGACATGTACTTCTTGACAGGACTATCACGGCGTGGGTACCACGCGAGCCTGAATGGTAGCAGAGGTGGTGGGCTGCCTATGAGTGAATACTGTCGTTTGCACTGTGTTCCAGAGGCAGAAAGAAGCAAAGGAAAGGTATCCATTTGGGGGTGCAGGATTTGACCCTTCACACTATTTTTTTCACCATTGCTCGTATGGCGAGGAGTGCTGCTCCTCACATGGCTCTCCAGAGATACTTTCAGTACGCCATAGAGTGTACTGAGCCTCAAGTTTTTAACTGGGCAGACGTAGTCCTTCGTAGCGTGAAGAGG
The DNA here is from genome assembly GCA_009831015.1 of Picea engelmannii. Lineage (NCBI taxonomy): Eukaryota > Viridiplantae > Streptophyta > Pinopsida > Pinales > Pinaceae > Picea > Picea engelmannii. The sequence continues at coordinate 281,024 of ML785451.1, forward strand.
CAGTTGACTAAATGTAGGAGAGGCAACCTGAAGCAATTCGGGTACGGGTCTTTGTTAGTGTCCTTCTTTCTTGAGAGGGTTCCCTTGCTGAGGTTGCAGGTTGAGTGGGGTCTACCGGCTCCAAAGGATCCAAGAATGCTGAGGTGGTATCATCTCATGGCCCAGCATGTAGCTGGACCAATTATCAAATATAATGATGCCTTCTTCGATTGGTTGCGACCACAGATGCTGATGGTCAATGATTATGCCTATGCCGGGTTGGACTTCTGAGGAGATCCGGACTTGGACCTACCCAAGGGTGTTCAGTGGGGAGATCTCGGTAAGAAGTACACATTTTTACATTTTAAATTTTTTTGTGAATTTTATCATATGCAAATTTTTTTATGTTCATCCAAGGTCTAATTACAAAGCATCTTTTTTATGACATAGGCGTGGGGCCTTATCGACCACCTGGTACTTCTCCTATTCAACGATGAGGAGAGGTGGCTCCAGTGCCACGATGGGACGCTGAATATTACAAAGCGATGGAACAAAACCTAGAGGGTTTGACAGCAGATATACCAGACATGCCTCTTGGAGAGGTTCCACGACGTTATCAACGTCATACGGTGGGAGTGTCAGAGTCCATTGGCCGACTGCTTCGTAGGGTTGCTCGGGCAGTTGTCTGTTACCATGAATGTCATCCGTGACGTCACTTTGTAGAAGCTATGAGCTTTAGATTTTGAAATTTTGGTCCTAAAAAACTTTTTGATCGTTATATATACATACGGCTTCTATCGATTTATCTTGTGTTGTGTGAAACTTGATGTGATTTATTTATAAATGACCCAAATGTTTGTCTAATACATAGTTATCTAATGCATTAGTTAATGTATTTAGACATCTAGGAATATGTTGATACTCAATATAATCAAAATAACGGTCCAAGAGGTGAACTCGCAAATACACACGTAACAAAGTAGGACTTCGAATAGCATAGACATTACTTAACTGCAGTACTACGAGCTGTGAATCGAGTCGCACAACCAAGTGACGGATACCGAGGGAGATAGCATCAATCAACAATTCGATAGCGGTGCTATACTCTGCAATATTGTTGGTCGCACGGCCGAGGCACACACCTCATAAAGTGACAAGTTCGTTTGTAGGGGCGTAAATTGCCCATGCAGCAGAAGCAAGGTTCTTAGTACTACGGCTAGTGCCATCAGCGAAGCCAATGTAGGGTAGAGAAGACTTGGACATATGGAAATCAAACACAACATCACATAAGGGCAGAGACCAGATAATGACAAAAGAAAACTACAGTAACACACAAGAAGTATGATACAATAAAAATACAAGTACTCGTGCACAAGTAATCTTATGCATAGTACTTCTTCAAGTACAACCCATTTATGTGTTCACTCAAAGGGATACCATCATAATCTACTAAATAGTAAGCTCCTTTTTCCAAGACTCGCCTAACGATATAAGGACCTCACCACATGGCTTCGAATTTTTCAGCTCCTAGCATATCTCGATCTTGTTCATAGAGGAGAACCAGATCTCCTTTGGAGAAAATGTGAGGCTTGACATGTTTGTCATATTGGGCCTTGACACATTTCTTCTGGGCTTCAATGACTAGGGTAGCATCGCGTCGAGTTTCCTCTAATCGCATAAGATACAATAGACGTTCTTCCTCAGCAGAAGTGTTTGGTAGGAGTTCAACAACTAGTTTTAAAGAGGGTATCTCGCATTCGATCGGGAGAATGGCTTCCAAACCATAGACTAACCGGAAAGGTGTAAACCCAGTAGTAGACTTAACGAATATCCGGTAAGCCCACAATGCCGAAAACAACATTGTGTGCCAACTTGTTTTGTGAATCCCTATCATTCTTCGGAGCATAGTTATGAGAACTTTGTTAATCACTTCGACTTGGCCGTTGGATTGTGGATAATAGGGCATTGAGTTTTCATGGCGAAAACCCAACTTTTCAGTGAGTTTGGACATCATGAAATTTCTAAAGTGGCTACCATGATCAGTGACGATAGCCTGGGGAACACCAAAATGAGTTATGATGTGATTAAAAATAAATAATGTTGTGGTCTTTACAGTATTTTCAAATGTCGGCATCGCCTCAGCCCATTTCGTAAAATAATCTACAGCTACAATAATGTATCCATGCCCCCCGACCGAGTGGGGGTGACATGTCATGAAATCGATGCCCCATTTCGCAAAGGGACCAACGGAGACCACAGGGTGAAGAGGAGCGGGATGTGACCGTATCTTATGATTATAGGTCTGGCAAGTGTGGCACTTTTGGACGGCGATTATGCAGTCGTTAAATAAAGAAAGCCAAAAATACACTGCGCGTAAGATCTTCTGGGAAGTAGCATACCCGGACATATGACCACCACAGGCTCCAGAATGGCAGTCACTTAAGGCTTTCTCGGCTTCGTCGAACGTGAGGCAGCGTCGAAAAACTGAGTCAATCCCTCAACGATAAAGAGTGTCCCCGAGGATAATATATTGACGGGCTTGGTAGTGTATTCGACGTCGGTCAGTACTGGACAAATTGGGCTGGAAAGTCTAGGTTTGGAGATATATGATGATATCGCATACCAAATATCATCGGAACTAATGAGGAAAAGGGATTCATCAGGTAATGAATCGGTTGCTACATTTTTCATTTGAGAGTAGGGAAAGTCGCATATCAACTCGGAAAACACTAAGGAATTCTTGGACTTGGCTCGTTCGAATTCCAAGTCAAACTCCTGGAGTATCACAATTGATTTGGAGTATTTCCCCCCTAGCAATTGACGTGTGAGAATGTGTTGCATAGGGTTGCAGTTAGAAATCACTGTAGTCTTGCGAGAGAGGATATAGTGTCGGAAGCGTTGAATTGCTTGGACGGCTGCCAAGGCCAGTTTTTCGACATGTAGATACTTGGTTTCATTAGGCGTTACACTTCGACTCAAGTAATAGATAACATGTTCGTCATGAGAATCATCCTCTTGGATGAGAACCATAGCGATGGTGTAATCCAAGGCTGCGAGGTAGAGGAAATAATCGCAACTGTAATCGGGGGGAAAGAGAAGCGGAGCACGTGTCAGGGATAGTTTCAAAGATTCAAAGGCTTTGTTTGCGATGGTATCCCATACGAACTCAGACCCCTTTTTGAGGAGTCACGTAAATCCATGAGTTATCTCGGCGTAGTTTGGGATGAAATGACGAAGAAAGTTTTCTTTCCCTTGAAAACTTTGTAACTGGCGAAGTGTAAAAGGAGGAGGGAGATTAAGGATCACCTCAACCTTTAAAGGATCTACCCTGATCCCTTGACGCGAAACAATAAAGCCTAGAAGTCAGTCGGATTCCACGCAGAAAACGCACTTGTGAGGATTCCGTATATGGTAAAACCGACAACGGATGAAAATAGCTCGGAGGTAGATGGGATGATCGACTCGATGCATGGAATGAGAAGGTAATTCATCTAGATATGGTTGCACGATGTGCTTTATATCATGGAGGGCATAAGACATAGCGCGTTGAAAAGTTGTGCCAGCATTCTTGAGACCGAAAGGGAGTTTTCGATAGGCGAAAGTGCCCCAAGGACAAATAAAGCCAGTCTTGTGTTGGTCCTCGAGAACAATATTGATTTGATTATATCCGGAGAAACCATCCATCAAAGAAAAGATTTCATTTCCGACGCAATCGTTGACAATCTAATCGACGAAGGGGGTAGGAAAGTTGTCCTTAGAACAAGCTTTGTTGATATCCCTATAATCAACACATACGCAAATTGTGCCTTGTTTCTTGTCGATTGGGACAAGATTGGAAACCCAATCAGTGAGGGCCATCGGGTAGATAAAGTCGACTGTTAGAAATTTCTCGACTTCAAGCTTGATAGCATCCGCTTTACATGGGTGAATTGGATGAAGGCATTGTCGGACAGGTTTAGCATCTGGGTATGTCTTGATCTCATGTATCATAATGTCGGGGTCGATACCCGGCATTTCTTGTAGCTCCAGGTGAAGACGTCGTGAAACACTTTGAAAAGTGACGTGTAGGTGACGATTTCGTCAGGGGAACACGAAGCTCCGATATGCACATTTTCGACAATTCCAGGTTTGATGGATATGTCAAGGGGAATAGTGGGTGAGATATTGCTTAAGTTCCCTTCGGAAAACACATCGTGTGTGGACTCAGGAACGGTTGAAATGACGACAACGGTCGACAGGGTCGAGATCCGTTGGTAGTTCTCGATGGTATGTTCCTCCAGGAAGAGGATGGAACGATGATGTACATCATCCCAAGGGGTGTCTTCCATGACAGACATGATCATCTCTTCTATGGGAAAAATGACACGAAAAGGATCTGGAGATAACTCACCAAGAGAAGGGGTAGAAGGGGTTGCCGATTGAACGGCCTGATAGGCATATTCGACTAGACTTAATGGCATTGCATCAACATAACGAAGATGATCGCCAGGGTCAGGTACCATCCATGGGTCGTAAGACGCATTGGTTTCATGAATTGAGGTGGAGATCATGTTCATTGAAGTGACAGACGAGTGTGGAACATCGGGCGGTGGAATGGGGAAAGTGCCCATTAACGAGGAGTCTTTGAGAAGACCTACACCGACATTCTCGTAACCCAGTGGGGTTTTAGCGATGAACGGTATGTTGCCAGTACATGTATCTGAGTTAAAGAAGGCTAATTGGTCGACAGTGACGACCTTTCCTTGATGTGGGAAACGTACAACACGAAAAAGAGTTGACACAACTGTGCACATGGAATCGATCTACCTACGGCCAAGCAGAAGATTGTAATCGAGAGGAGCAGCGAAGACTTCCACTTCGACTTGGACCATTTTTCCTTCTATTGTGATGGGCAACGAAGGAAGAACACCGTAGGGATTAAAACCGGAGCCATTGAAGGCTTTGAGAGTGTTATGGAATTCAGTCAAAGAGGGAGAGTCGATGGCTTTCCAACAGGAAACAAACATGACACATGTCGAGGCTCCCTTGTTGATAACGGTTCGACAAATGTTTTTGTCGGAGACAATCACTTGGATTTGGAATCCGAGTTGAGGGGGTAACCTTGGAATGTGATCTTCCAAGTCAAAAATTATTAAATTCGTGTCCGTCAGTTTGATTCCACCTATAGATTTCAATAGTGCCTTTCATTGTGTGGGACAACTTTGAAGGACTTCGAGGGCTGACATCACAGAAGGTGCTTGGGCCAGATCTTCAACAACGCTGTAGTTCTGGGCAACACAAGCATGAGGATTGAAAGTTGATTTCTGAACAACTCCCTTTGGAGGGGGTCGAAGAACTGTGTCAAGGCTCGGTCGTTTGAGATGAAGAAGATCGTTGGCAGGTGGAGTCGTAGGAAAGGGTTGTACCAATGAAGGAGGTAGATCATCAACCTTCTCTTTAGAGGGAGAATAATCTTTGGCTCGAGTGGTGAGTGAAAATCACCAGTACGCATCAATACATAGGACGTAGTAGAAGGGGAAGATTGGTTGTGAATTACCAACTGGGCCTGTTGTTGAGAGGAGAAGGGTTGGGACAGAACGGTCGGAGCAGGTGGTTTCGGGGCTCCTTGAAGGAACTTAGTAACTTCGTCGCATCATGGACAATCCTTCGTGTAGTGATCATCACCACAGATAAGACAAGGGTATCGGGGTTTGCACTTATCCCTGTCGTCAACAGGTGGAGTTTCAGTTCTCTCTACTTGAGAAGTATTTTTGTCCTCCTTATTCTTATCATTTCCCTTTCTGGATTTGTTTTTACCGGCTGGGGTAGATTGCACAGCATTTACCAGTCTTGCCAGTGGGAGGGGTAGGAGACGGATCATTTTGAACATTACAAGACGCAGGTTTGGGGTTGGTGCTTGAGGAAAAATGTGGTTAGGCATGGAAAGTGCCAATCACACCGTCAACTGCATGAGAGGCAGCTGGAGTAGTTGAAGTGGAGGAAGTGGAAGGATGAGGTGCATCAGGGAGTAAGTCGTAAAGAGTACCCATTTGTGAGTAAACGAGGTCGAGGTATTGATCACGACTTATGGCTTATTCTTTCGTGACAACTCCACCCATGGCGATATCAAAACCAATGTCATTCACAAATGATTTTATGAACCACTCTGCCAGCAACTAATAAGGAAGTTCGAGTTTGATGAGACGTCGTCTCGGTCGCCACTCATGAATGTGATCGCATATATGAGTGGCTTTGTTTTATTTGAAAGAACTCAGAATCTTGGTCCCTGTTTCATAATGGATCGGTAGCTGGTAGTGGGTGAGGAAGGCCATAGCTAGGGTGTTGAAGTTGGTGAAGAAACCTTGTGGTAATTCTATATACCACTTCACTGCAGAACCTGTGAGAGTTCTTTGAAAAAGACGTAATCGGATAGAGTCATCCATCAAGGAATTGGATGAGCACTAGAGATGAAAAGTCATGACGTGATTGTTCGGGTCCTCTCCCACTTTGCCATCGAATTTAGGGATGTCATAGGGTAGCTTGGCTAGTATAGTGGGTCAATGGGGAGAGTGGCGGATTGGATCATTTAAAATCCTTGACAGATCTGAGGGGTCCAAAGTGGCCAAGAAGGGTAACTGTCTATTCACATGCGGGTACTGGTGGCTCTGGGGAGGGAGTCCCATTGGCAAACCAGTGGGACCATAAGAAGTCTACATATAATGCAAAGACCCAAGCAGATTCGGTGGTTGTGGTGGAGGAAAGTAACTCATGGGGTTGTATCCTTATATAGGGACGTGAGTTTGAGCATTCGAGCCCCAAATAGGATTGGATGTACCTGGATATGGTTGGCCTATACTAGGGGGTATAATGGATGTAGCTGGAAGCTGTTTCCCCCTAGTCGATTGAGGATTATGTTGTATCAGATGGTTCCAATACTGGGCCAAGGATGGAGGTATGTTTTGTCTGTAGGGTGGGGTCGGTGGGGGTTGTCCTCTAATAGGGGGTTGTGTTCCAATTGGGGGTTTCGTTCTAATTGGGATTTGCGTTCCAATAGTAATTTTCCCTACATGGGGGGGTTGAGTCCAACCTCCTTGGTGAAATTGTCCACCAACATGAATGTGGTAATTCGGTGTGAATGATGGGATAGTGCCACTAGGATTAATGTTGTCTGTAGAGGACGAGAAAGGTCCTCTGAAAGGGGGTTGAGGAAGTGTCAGAATAAATCCGGGAGGGGAGTTCCTAGAAGAAGAGGGACCACCAGGAGTTTCGGATGGGGTTTGCGTAGGAGTGGGAATAGAAGCATTCAACGCATGGTATCCGGGTGGAAGTGTCGGGGTGACACTGGGCGAGAGCGATGTGCTGATGGGGGCTTGACTAGCCGCTGTAATCCCGGTGTGAATACTCGTATTGTCTATGTAATGGACCATTTCTATAGGGACGGTCAAGATGTGGTCAGCTCGCGGAGCATCTGTACTAGGAAAATATTAAGCAGTAGTAAAAGGTACTGCGTCTGGGTCAGAGGTTTCAGGGAACACAGGTGAGACGGTGATTTCAACACCTGATCTTGCACCAAAGAGATCCCGTCTAAAAACGCCAGCAAACCAAAAAGGATCTTGGCCCTCAGGTCTTGGAAAGGGTCCAGTCGGTGATCCAGAAGACAACACAACTAAGTCTCTGGAAGAATTCACTCGCATAATACGTCTCTCAGAATCGGGGTGAAGTCGAAAGTCCTCTCGATTATTGGTAATTCGGAAATGTTCTAGAGAGTCGGTTCTTTCCACTTGTGGAGTGGTAACATCTTGGACTTCACTCTGTTGAGGAGAGCCCTCAGGTGAGCTTGTAGGTAGGGATTGAGAACCTTCCATATTTTCTAGAGGTAAGCCATGCATTCTACGTGAACGACGTGGAGGGTCTATCGTGAACGAGTTACAAACTTACGAAGAAATTCTTATGGTCAACTCGGGTAAACAAACAACATGCACTAGTAAACAAAATCTAGGAAACAATACCAAGAAAACAAGACCTTCTAATTCTGAAGTCACTAGTTGGTGATGAAATCCAATGTCGCAACAACGAGACGAGAAGGGGCTAGGCTAGGGTTGAAAATTTACATTGATGACCTGCTTAACGTACTTACACCCTGGTGCAAGCTCCCACACATAATCGTGGGTATACCCTCCAAGGAGCCCGAGTGAGTTTGGCCAACGTCGATTCCAGGTACCGTGAAGACTTGCCCCTTCACAGCCACCTTGTGTAAGACCCTAAGAAGATAGGCCACTAAGGTTACCACCGACAACAATAAATCCTGGGGAAACAGTCGACAGTACGATCCACACGCAACGGCAGGGTATCTAGCCCGAAATCAACTCGAGAGGCTTCCACTCATCATTGTGGGTATACCTCCAAGTGACCCCCATAATACGTGCAATCTCTACACCGATATCAACAAAGCAGGGTGAGTAACTCTGTCAATATCAATGCGACCTCGGGTTTGACCCTTGTGTGAGAAGGGCTTCCCAGGAAAAAATGTTGTAAATGGAATTTGACACTCCTTAACACAAGATGTTATTGTGTGTTTTGTGCTTTGGAGAGTGTATCTCGCTGCCTATTCCAAAGCGCTAGCCTCGCTAATTGTTGGTTTAATAGAGCCCTAGAAAAGAGTTACTAGTTAAATTTTAAAATTTGCACAGTGTCATTAAGGGTTGTTGTTATTCAAAGGAAACGGAGATGAAATTGATGTCATGTAAGACTTTGACCCAACAATGCATAGATAGGAATGAAATATATCAATTTTCGTTCGATGAATCTATGTACGGGAGGGAAAGAGAAGTTTTCTGGAACAATCTTGAACTACGATACACAATTTTCTTTAAAATGCAATCTCAATGAATCACGTAATACTGACAACTCTCTATTTGTTCCTTTTCAACAATTTCAACAATTGATTTTCAATATTTTCAAAAACGAAAATGCTTTTAAAAGAAAAATGTTTTTTTTTTTACTTTTCAAAAAGGATCTACACCATGGTGGTGAGAGTAAGGAAAACCAATAACTAATTAATCAAGCAATAAACAAAAACCCAAACCAATCTTTCAATGGAAACAAAAACAACAAGCAGACAAAACTAGTCTTTTCAATTGCAAGAGAATAATGATCTTCCAAATAATGAGCAAATGAGAAAGACAAAGAATCTCAACTTTCAAACCGATTACCGGCTCCTAACCAAACAAGTACTCAAATTCCATGATTAGAGAGTATATATTTGCTAAGACAAGTCAAGAGATGAGAGTTGATAAAAAGATGGACAGGAAGAGCCTTTGATCTCCGAATACTGATCGTGCATAAAATTTGAAGTCAAGAAGACATCAACCAGTGGTCCAAGAAGTTCTTTTCAGACACCTATACTGATCTGGGCATCTGAACATGCAAAAACCTTAAATCCAAAAATTTTAAAAGAGGGTTTGCAGGCTATCAGTATTACACAGTGTGAGAATGGATCATTCTCGCAGGCTACCTTTGAGAAGGGTGTGAGAAACTCACACTTGACTTAAAAGCATAGCAAGAACTCAAGGTGTTCTCGCAGGAAACTGTGGGGTTCAGTGCGAGAAGGCCTGAAACTAGGCAAAATTTTGGAAAAAGACAAAACTTTTGAAGGGACTTCTGGACCCAGGGAGTCTATCAGGGTGTCCTGAAGACTCAGAGATTGATAGAAATGAAGAAAGGTAAGGCAAGAGAAAATGACCAAGGAAAAACACCAAAAACCGCAAAGAAAAGGGTTGCATCCCCAGTGGAGTCGCTAATTTTGTTATCGGACTAATCGGTAGGTGCGGACACTAACAGATCTTCCTAGATCCAGCTGGATCTAGAACAAAATAGGACAGGACATGACTCTTTCCCTAAGTTATGACCATCGAATTAGCTAGTAAAGAGGAACAACTGACATACCTTTGTATTGCTTCCTAGGGTCTATGTTGCTCCTGCTTCGCTCCAGTGCTCTCGTGAGGTCAAGACCAAGACAACACAAACCAACCAAAGTGAAGATAGCAAAATATATCCAATTGTCAACTTATGTGTATGATCAAGGAATTACACAATAAAGTAAGAATGACTTTATGGGAAAAGGACATGTCGCTATATCATATTAAATTAAAGTAGAAGATACAACCTGATCGCCTTGATGTCGTAAGTTTCCTTTCGGTGACTCTTGGTTCCAACACACACACTTGCTCGATCCTTGCATCAAGAAGATCCAATTCCTCTTGATAGACTTTCTAGAGTCTCCAAGCTCCTGTTCAAGCTGGGTTCTTCACACAATTCCTTCACCAATTCTCCAATTAATCCTGCTTAACCTTTTCCTTGAGAATCCTATCAATATATAGGAAAGGATGAGATGGTTACATGGATGAGAATGATCCCACAAAATCAGGTAAACCAGTAAAATGATAACCATTTGAATGCCAACCCATTCTCTAGAAGATTCCCTTCTAGAACCCTCGAGACTTCTTCCTTTTTCCAATCTTGAGAACAGGTTCGTACCCTAGGTATAGAGCACAGTGCGAGAAGTTCGCACCCTAGTTGAAGGTGGCCTGTGAGAATGGGTCATTCTCACACCCTAGGCTATAAGCAGCCTACGAACTCTCTTCAAAAATATGTTTTTTGGAAGGAGGTGAATGCCACTTTTCTCAGGAGAAAGTTCTTGTTAGGATCATGAGTACATCGTCATCAATACACCATCAAGATGACCAAAATCACGGGTAACATAGGTTTACAGCAATATATCTCACAGTGATAGTGTGACAATGGTTCCATCATTCTACTTATACCTCAAGGCAATTGGACAGGGCAAGGATAGGTGGTTGTATCCACCTTCCAGTTGTAGCTAGAGAACATAGGGGGTTGTATCCAGAGAATTGGGGAGTTGGAGCTTTCCTCATGTTGTAGCTTGAGAAAAAAGGGGGTCAGAGTCTCCTTCCAGTTGCAGCTGAAAAACAAAGGAAGTTGGTGCTTCCAATGAATGTAATTCTTCGAGACATATAAGATAAAGAATTATGTGGTTTTCTCTCGCTTTGGGTTTCTACGTAAAACACTGGTGTACTGTGTATGTGTATGATTGTTCATTTGTTCATTGCTTATTTACTCTGCAGTTATTGGATGATAATGATGCATTGATATAACACCTGGATTATATGGTTAAAATTGATTAAATTGCTCTATTACCGATTCACCCCCCCTCTCAGTAATCCAACAATTGGTATCAGAGCAGGTTCCTTCAAGAAACAATTTAACCACTAGAAGGAGATCATGGATTATTCATAGAATGGAGTACCAATGTTTAATGGTCAAAATGGTTTTAAGTATGAGATGTGAAGCATAAGGAAGAAAGTGTTTTTATAGGCATAAGGACATTATATTTGGCTATCAGTTGTTACAGGATATGATAGTTAAAAAAGGGCAAAGACTACAGCCAAGAAGGAATTGAGGAAGAATAACAAAATAGCAATCGATTTCATCCGGGAAGGATTACCTAATCCGGTAAGAGAAAATGTTGGTAAATGTTCATCAGCAAAAGAACTTTGGGATAAGTTACATGACATATATTCTTCACCCATCACAGATTCAGAAAATGTCAAAGAAGATGCAGATACAAATCAAGAAGAATTATGTTCACCATGTCAAGCAGATTCAGAAGATGAAGAGTACATAATCACCAGAGGTATGTTGTTTTGTTTTAATTGTGAAAAATGTGGACATCTTGAAATAGAATGCCATGAAGGAAATGAGACAGAAAAGCTAATTGAAAAGGAAGACAATTATAAAGAAGAATTGATTAGTTCTTTAGATCAACTAAGAGAAGAAAACAATTCACTCAAGAAAGAATTGATGAAACAAAAGGAAAGTGTTTACATTTTTGCAGAATCCCAATAGGTCATCGAGAACTTAAGAACTCAACTAGAAGAAGCCAGAAAGATCGAAGAAAATCTTGAATATGAAAAGTAGTGTTTCGAAACCAACATAGCAGCATAGAAGGAAGAAGCATAAATGAGAGAGAAGATATTGACAGATCATCTTAAGGAAATAACTAATGATCTAAACCAGCTTGAGGCAGAGTTTGGTCAAGAAGAGAAAGGACTTGAAGAAGAAATAATCACATTAAAACTTCATCTTGAAGAAGCGAAAAGAACAGAAGAAGCCATGAAGTCTCAGATAATGAAGAAAGAAGAAGAGGTTGAGAAGCTTGAAGAAGAAGTTGTCACATTGAGAAGTAAAATCGTCAAGATCAACAAGAACATTGAAGAGACAAAAAGATCCACATCAGTTATAGAGAATGAAGAGAATCACTCTAGGTTACTAGAAAAAAAGAATGAAGAAAATAGAAAGAGTTATGTAGAAGTACTCAAAGGAAGGAATCATGGTCAACCAGAATCTAAGAAAACTATTGAAGATACATCTTCAAGAAGACCATCCATGTTCAAGCCACAAAGAAGATTCAATCATGATCATGACCAGTGAAGGAAAAAATTTAGAAGGACTAAGCCACAAAGAAGATCATTCACTCCCAGGTATGCAAATTTTTTTTAAGGTAATTGTTTTTATTGTACTAACTTTGGACATAAGGTTGCAAATTGCAGGGATTATAAAAGAAATGTTCAAGCAAGAAGTGCCTATGTGGTCGCACGTAACATTGAGTGTTACAAATGTCATAACTATGCACACATAGCCATTGATTGTAGAAGCATGATCAATACTTCCATGAAAGAGAATATCGATATCATATATAAGAAAGTATGGATAAGAAAATAGGAAGAACAGGTGAACAAAGACCAGGTACCATAGATTGCAAGATTGCAAATAAAACGAGATGAAGAAAAATCTACAAAGAAAAGGAAAGATGTCATATACAAAAAGGTTTAGAAAATGACTGAAAGAAAGGAAGGACAGGTAAATAAGAATTCAGGAACATGTTCAAGAGTATTTACTTTCAGGCATTGTAGCGAAAGATGAATCCACAGACAGAAATAAAGAAGTTATAGCTCAGAGAGATAATGAATCTACCAATGAAGATGATGATGGATCTACCAATGAAGATGATGATAAATACACATCAAAGCAGGAATTGTTCTGAGCCATCCGGCTTAGAGACTCCCAAGTAATATGAATATTAGATAGGGGGAGTCTATGTGATAGATATGACAGACCAAAGAACCATCCTTCGAGAAACTTGCATAGTTTGAGAAGACAGATTCAGAGCAATCAGTTAGCAGAAGTACAATTTGATATATTAATCAAGATTCCATGATAGTATAGTGATAAATGGGTCAGCTTTATGGACAATTGCGCAAGTAGAGTCTTGGATAGTATGGACAGAGATGGATTCGTAAGAACACTTAGCAGGTTTGGATAGATATATGATAGTGACAAGAGAATGGATTCATAGATTGGTTTAGAGAGTGGTTCAAAGAAAAAGGAACATTATCATAATGGATGATAATTACACGGGAAATGGCTCGAACAATGCTAATGGATTCCAAATTGATAGATATTTTTTGGACACATACAGTGCATACATCAGTTCACATTCCAAACTAAGTAATGCTCATAAACAACAATGACAAAACTCCCTACGAATTGTGGAAAGGAAGCGCAGACAACAACCTCTACATCAAGGTAACTCAAGGTAATATTTTATTAATTGAAATTTATGTTGATGATATTGTTTTGGAAGTACTAATGACAGGTTAAGCCAGAAATTTGCAAAGGATATGCAGAATGAATTTGAAATGTCATTACTTACAGGACTATCCTTCTTTTCGGGTCTTCATGTATGTCAAAGAAACCAAGGAATTTTTATTTCTCAAACTAAGTTTATCAAAGAAATGACAAAGAGGTATGGAATAGAAGATTGAAAACCAGTTACCACTCCTATGCAAACCAGTTGCAAGTTAAGAAAAAATAATGATTCGAAGTCTACAGATCAGAGGAAATACAGGTCAATAATTGGCAGCCTACTATATGTGACAACATCCAGACCAAATGTGATGTAGGAAGTTGTACAGGTGGCACGATTTCAAGCAGCACCAAAGGAGTCACATGTGTTAGCAGTGAAGAGGATTTTCAGATATCTCAAAGGAACAAAAGAATTTGGATTATGGTATCCAAAAGGAAAGGATCTATCACTTATTGCCTACACAGATGCAGATTGGGAAAGTTGTATTGATGACCAACGAAGCACCAGTGGAGCGGCGTTCTACTTGGGTGAATGTTTAGTATCATGGATAAGCAAGAAACAATCATAAGTATCTTTATCTACAGCCGAGGCAGAGTATATTGGAGAAGCATCATGTTGTACATAGGTTCTTTGGATGAAACAAACTCTAACAGATATACAGGTTGAGTATGATGAGCCCATTCCAATCTATTGTGATAATACAAGAACCGTCAGTATCTCGAAGAACCCAGTGATAGACTCCAAGTCGAAGCACATTCCAATAAAGTATCACTTTCTACGAGAGTAGGTTGCAGAAAAGAACATCAGAGTTGAGTATGTGGGCACAAAATAACAAGTGAAAGACATCTTCACAAAACCACTTTCACGGGAATCCTTTAAATATATTCGCCATAGAATTGGAGTTATTTCTACCCCAAAATGAATTTTTTTTGAATGCTTATCTTATATGTCTTAGATTTACATGAGGAAACACCATAATAGAACAATTCAGTCAAGGGGAGCGACCTCGGATGGAAAGATACCTTTGCCATTGATGAAAAAGGGGGAGAGATTTATCAGATGTAGAGGATAGAGGCATCGTTCCAGGGGGAGCATGAGTAATATGATTTCAGTATTGCATCAGAGTGTTTCCATCAATGCCAAAGGGGGAGATTGTTGATTAAGGTTGGTTGTCATTGATGTCCACCCTTGAAGAAGCCCCATAGCAAAAAGGTTGGGTAATGGACCCAAGATTGTTTCATGTAAAGATGAATCGTTATTGTCTTGTCATGGTTGATAATAAGTAGAAATGGATGAACTCCAAAGTGGTCCCCTTATGGTGAAATCCCTCACAGGAAGACGCTTTGCAGATTGAGTTATCTTAGAAGTATGGTTAGATAACCCATGCTTATTTGTGGAATAATGAGATGAATGTCAATGAATTTTTCAGTGAAAATATCCTATATGGATATTTATTTTCATTCAATTTCCAGTGGTATGTGGAACATCACATAACTCCTCACGGTTAGAGAGTTATGGCCATGAGAAGTTGGAGAACCCAGGTTTTGGTAATGGACCTGAGTTTGTTTGATGGATAACGGTATGTGTTTTGATATATTTTCAGGGAATACTATTCTATATGTATAGTACATGTCATTCCATTTCTAGTGGTATGTGGAATGTCACATAACTCCTCACGGTTTGAGAGTTATGGCCTTACGAAGTTGGAGGACCCTCATATGTCATCTAGAAGCCCCAAAAGGTCAAAGTAGTCAAAGTGGTTTAA
>ML785452.1:0-29142 GCA_009831015.1 Picea engelmannii
CACCACATATTTTGGGATCCTTCCCAACTCATATGGCACCACCTTATAAACATTGGTACTTGCATAGGATCAGCTTGTTCATTCTCTTGGTTCCAGATATCCTATGTTCTTGATTTTGAGACATAGCTCCATTGTGTATCTATTAATGGCTATGATCTACTTTGATGTGGATCCACTGTGTGTTCTTCATGGCCATGCTTTCTACTTCATATTTATCACATGGATCCACTGTGTATTCTTCGTGGCCATGGACATTAGTCATACTTTCATATGTACCATGGATCCACATTGTACTTTCTTTCACATCCATGCTTATATCACTTATGATCATGGGTATGCCCAACTTGGGAAGAAAAACTCTTGTTTGATCTTTGTTGAGGTTTTTGTTCTTGAATCAGTTGTTTGAGAACCTTCAAGGGTACTTCAATGCATCCTCTCCTCTCAAATTTTATAATGTATTTCAGCCATCATTTTTCTCTTCTGACCTCACACATTAGGGGGCATCTTTTATATCACAAAAAGACACACCTATGCATTTGTGTCATGGCCTAACCCTTTCCCAAAGTTTGTTATACATTTTCCCAAATTTCCTCTCCAAAATAATTTAAAAATCATCCCTTATAAGCATAGTCGCGAGTTTATCTAGTGCAAAGAATGAACATCTGCGACTCTCTAGCTTGAAACCCACGGATGCCTTCAAAAATAATAAAAATAAAATAATTCCAAGTTTTTGGGCGGGTTTTTCGGTTGGGCTCATTTCCCAACATCCCCATGTGGTACAAAACATATTCCAACTCCCCCAACCTCTTAAGGAAGAGATAAAAGAACCATTGAGGGATAAGAAGAGGGGAAGTCTCTTGGTGCAAGGTTATGTTTCCATTATCTAGTAAGTCTCCCTTTTCTATAATCCTCTGAGCAATACCCCCTTTTATATGGAAACTCATTTTCTAGCACCTATTTCCTATCTATATGGCTATAACTCCTTAGTGAGTATGACTTTGATATAAAGCATATCAAAGGAAAGGAGAACAAAGTGGTTGTTGCAGTTAGCAGGAGAGTGCTTGAGATGCATTCTACAACCATTAATATATACATGACCGATTTAAAAGACATAATTTTAGAGGTAGCAAATTCAGATCCAAACTATTTGCAAATAAAAGAAGCATTTTAGCAAGGAAAATTTCAATAGAAAATTAAATATTATTTGTTGAAAGAGGATGGAGTCCTCATGTACAAGGGAAAGGTATATATGCCAAATTCCAAAGAGCTAAAAAATATAGTGTTGGGGGGAATGCACAATGTGCCTTACACTGGGCATCTAGGATATTAGAAATAAATTGCAGCTGTAAGAAGGCAATATTTTTTGCCATGAAGGAAGAAAGAGGTGGTTGATTACATAGCTATATTCCTAGAATGTCAAAAGGTAAATGTTGAGCATAGACATCCAACTGGAGTGCTACAAACATTTCCCATTCCTGAATGGAAATGGGAAGTTTTTATAGTTTATTTTATTACTAAGATACCCATAATAGTGAGGAAACACGATTCCATCATGGTAGTGGTGGTTAAATTAGCTAAGTTTGTATATTTTTATTCCATTGAAGACAACTCATAAGGAAGTCAACATTGAAAAAAATTACATGAAGGAAATTTCCAAGTTACATGGAGTGCCCAAGGAAATTGTTTTCGACAAAGATCCCATGTTCACATCAAATTTCTGGAAAGGGTTGTTTAAAGGATTTGGGACAAAATTAAATTTCGGTACAACATATTACCCAGATTCAGACGGGAAAACAAAGAGGACTAACAGGATAATTGAAGATATGCTAAGAATGTATGTAATGGATCAAACTTCCAAGTGGGAAGACTACCTCCATATAGTTGAATTTGCTTACAATAATTGGTATCAGGAATCATTGAAGATGAGCCCATTTGAAGCCTTGTATGGTAGAAAATGAAACATGCCAGTGAGCTGGAATAACCTAGTAAACATAGAAGTTATTGGGATAGAATTGCTAAGGGAATTGGAAGAGAAGATGGAAAATATCAGGTAGAATTTAAAGGATGCACAGGATAGGAAAAAGAGTTATGCAGATAAGAACATGACATATAGGGAATTCAAAGTGGGCGGGCATGTGTTTTTAAAAGTAAAAGAAAAAGGGAGCTCGCTAAGATTGGGAAGTTTCCCAAAGTTGGCAGGGAGATAATGTGGACCATTTGAAGTCTTGGAGAAGATAGGCCCAGTTGCATACATGTTTGCATTTCCTACATCCATGATAATTCATAATGTGCTTCATGTGTCTTTATTGAAGAAATATGTGCTTGATCCTAACCACGTAATTGATTGGATTGGGATACAGGTGGAACACGAAGGGGAATTTTGGGTGGAACCAGTGCAAATTATTTGGATCAAATCATTATATTATTTTTCATAGATCTCTATGATTTATGGATGAAAACAATTGGAGGATTCAATTTGCATATCCATTTTAGTGACTAGTCCAAATTTGGAAATTTGGGTCCAAAAAACCATCTAAAATATTCTAGAGCCATTTTGAGGCATCAAACGACACTTTTTTATGGTCCAAACCTTACTATGGAGCTATTGTATATATTATACACACTGATACCTTTCCAATGGTTCAATAATTTCCTCAATCGAAGTTCTTATGTGAAAGTTATGCCTCTCGTAAGATGACCTACCATATTGATCATCGTAGTGCGCGTAGATGCCACATCAACACCCATTACTTAAATATGTGGGGCTAGCCATGTGATAAATTTCAAGAATATTCTAGAAGGTACAAAACTGTAACACCCCTGTTTCCCCCAGTTTGTAAATATAACTATATTGGCCAAGAGAATATGGAAAAATCGATATGTATGAATGTTTGATTTGATGAACCTTTGTATAAAAGGCTAATGAATGCAATTTATGTCATTAATAGAAAATAGATAAGTGTTGCATAACTATTGAAATGGGAGTTTTCCAAGATAGACCATGGATGGTATGAGAGAGATGGTGAGGGGAACCAGGAATGGTTGAGATAACCCCCACCAATCCAGTACCTTATTGGGTTTAATTGCTTGGTACCAGAACAGTCCTGTGACCCATGGATGAATTACATTCAGGCTGGTAGGTGGGAATACCTCCTCAAGAGTTAATGAGGGGATGGAGAAGAGTTCCCATATGAAAATATTTTAGACCTGACCACAGACTAGAAATTCGAGCTACACACAATCTTGCTAAGGAAGGAAAGAAAGTAAGGTGTGGTGGGTAGAGGAAGAGCTATGAAGGTAAGAAGAGCAGAGAGTCTAAGATCTCAAGTTCGAGGAAGAACTGAGAAACGAACGTGTTCTGGTCGTAGGATGTGGCTAGCAAGGTTATGGTACAAGATGATAAATGAGGGTGTTGAGTGCCTGAGGAAGTACTCAGGAAGGCCTCCTTTCTTGGTATAGAGAAAACACATTTCCAAGATCCTATGGGAGGAGGAGAGTAACCTCTGTCCCTGACTATTGCTAAGCCAGAAGAAATCATTCTCTTAGAGCATCGTGGTCTAGCTCGGGGTGGCCAATGGTAAATCCATTAGGAGTGACTAAGCCTATGGTTGGGTGGAAACATGCACCCCTTTCATCATTCGCATCATGTCATATGGTTCTGATAAGTGTTTCCATACTTTGTGTTTTGAAATGGAATAATGAATGAATGCATGTATTTATACATCTAAGAATGGTTTCTCTATTGAATGATCAAGTTATGTATATGAATTTATCTTCTTGTGGAATTATGCTTCTGATTGATCTTCTATATGCCCCAACTTAACCTTCGATATGTCTTGGGATGCAAACCTGTAGGAGGGTTGGGATAGAAAGCATTACACCAATCTGACCCTGTCGGTCTACAAAGGATATCTCTTTCACACTCCTGGTTGTGCAACCGAGATATCATGCCCAAGTCCTTAAAACCATTATTATGAAGAGATTCACGTTTAACTCGTGATATTTTAGAAGGACCCATATCACCAACACCCAGGAACCCTATGCTAATCCTAAGGGAGCTAATACGTTTTGGCTCCAGAGCTCTGAAAGTCCAGGACTTCAGATCATTGTCATCCCTAATAGTCACAAACTGGCCGAAGGTGACCGAGAGTCACGGTTACCTATAAGGTCGACTGACATTGGGCGGTTACCCTAGTGATTAGATGAACCTATATTAACGAGTAAACCGGGATCCAACTCCCCATCATGAAGTAGTGAGAGCCATTGATCGGGAATGTTTGGGGGTTCCCTCAGCCAATGGATCTACACCGAGGCGACTTCAGTGGTGTACCACTTCAGGAGAATGGATATTCCATAGCATCAAAATCCTCGAATGTTGAAGTTATGAAGCAAAGGAGAGTCGTATATTTGGGGGAGATTTTCAAGAGCCCTGCCTACCATCTGATCATTCAAGAGGAGGGACCTGCACATGATACTTCAGTGAAGTCCTGCTTCAGGAGAATGGAGTGGAAGTAAAGCTAAAACTCCCAATGGTCCGAGCCGTGAAGTGGCTAGGACCGTAGATGTATGGATCCTTCAGGATCCATCTCATCCATCGATATAAAGGGGACGTGTGGCGCTAAATCCTTCAGTCTGGAGACTAGGCACTTCGGGGAATTTGAGGTGTGGTGTGTCGATAAACTCTAAATCCCAAAGTAATGAGCGTCGTCAATTCGAGGACGCTTCGAGAATTTTCCTAACCATCATATCTGGGTCGTGGTCATCCTGGCGTTGACCAACTCTGGGAAAAAAGAGGATTTTTGCATCGCAAAAATCCCGAAGGCTGAAATACCGAAGTAATGTTAGTCATGGATCTATGGATCTACGTGGTCAGATCTTGATCATGAGATTTGAGGGATGTTAGAATTTGTTCAGTCTAGTGTGACATGGAAATCCAACGTCACTAGGGTGACATGGACCCATGATCGATATGCTACATGTCAGCTCAATTTGTGCTTTTCGTAGACCCTATATTCCTATTGGAACGTGACAAGTTTCACCCCTAGACCTTCTACGTGTCAGCCCCTGGTACGTGCCCGCCTAGTCAAATTGGTTGGTGAAGTGACCGAAACTCTGAGAGTCTGATACTTCGGGACTCTGAAGGATTTGGGGTGTAGCGTTATAAGGAAACCCAAAAGGCTCGAAGGTTAGAACCACATGGCAAGATTATGGGACTTTGGGAGTTCGGGACTCTAGAAGGTCTCATGTGTAGACAATAAGGAGGTGGTCAACGCCAAAGTGCCAAATTTTTTATTGGCCTGCATGTTAGATGAAGGTTGAGTCTAGTTGTAGGATCAGATGGTGGATGGACTTCCACCATGGATGAAGGAACCTAGAGAAAATATCTGTGAGGTGGATTCATGTGGATGCAACGTGGACCTCAACCAATGAACGCCCGAAGAACTTTGGGAATACATAAATTGCAACCCAAAGCTCGGATTTGATCTTGGTAGCAGTCATTAGAATGCCACGGGTAAGTATAAAAGGATAAAGAGCTCGGAAATAGGATTTGGGATGTTAAGGAGAGAAATTTTTTGATGCCCCATCCCTAGGAAAGATACTCAGGGGTCGGGTGTGTTACAAATTGGTATCAAAGCATGGTTAAAACACTCGGCCTACTTGGGATCATGAATGAATTGCGTAAAAACCATATTTAAAGGAATTTAAAGGTGACACCCTATCTTGCCTCTTTCCTAAAGAGTCTGGTTAAACTTTTACTGAAGAAAAGAATGAAACTTTCTATTTTGTGTGTGTATTTAAGAAATATGAATTGTGTGTTGTTCATAAACTAATAGATTGTTGGCTAAAAGTAAGTGTTTTTTCAACACTCAAGTAGTCAGTAAATCACAGGAAAACTACAATTATAAAGGATGGTGATGTGCCATGAAGTGGGGGATGTCTCCCACAATAGAGATGAAGAATTTGATGAAAGGAGGGCGGTGGAAATCCCTTCAGATATGGATGAAACTGTAAGGAGCCTCATGGATGAATTACAGAGTTGCAAGGCCGACAACGAGATATTGATAAACGAGCAATAAAAACAAACATATATTAATGTAGTCTTGTTGTAGATTTTATACAATATACAGAGGCAGTTGCAGCATAGAACCACAACCATTTAGGTGGACCGACGACATACGAAGAGAAGTCAAATTCCACCTGAGATACGAAAATGTGGTGCCATAAGTGGCCACACTAGGAGGAGTACCTCAAGGAAGGTCCAACCTCGAGGCATGAGACGCTCATCGGGAGAGTCATATGGAGAGGAAAATGGCAACTCTGAGGGATCTTCTAGTAGCAAAACTAGCTCACATTATCAAAGGAAAGGAAAGAAGTGAAAGCATTCCAAAAGTCATAATCCTAAAGAATTCAAGAAATACAAACCACCCTCTTTCAATGGAGAGATTGAGAAGGGGGAAGAGGAAGAAGCTTGGCTGCTTGATTTAAAGAAGTATTTAAGAGTCCATGACTACTCTGAAAACTTGAAGGCTCGAATAGACATATTCAACCTGAATGGAAAGACTTCCATTTGGTGGGAAGACCTTAGGAATGTGAAAGGAATCCATGAGAAGGACTTGTCATGGAAATAGTTTGATAAATACTTCAAGAAGAAGTATATGTCACATAAATACTTTGATGGGAAGACTAATGATTTCTATGAAATCAGGCTGGGACAGCTCACCATAGCGGAATATGTCAATAAATTCCTTGAGTTGATGAGGTATGTACCCTACATAAAGGATGAAAAGGTAAAAGTGCAGGGATTTATTAGTGGGTTACCTCAGAGCTAGAGGAACGGGATTGAGTTTGATGAACCAAATATATTAGAATATACTATATAGAAGGTAAGGTATTGTTATGAATAGTTCAAGAGTAAGACAAAACCTCACGAGGACTAGAAGAAGAAGAGTAGTTTGGGATTCAAGAAGAAGGGGTTTAAATCCTCAATATTTAAGAACTATGGGAAGGATTCTAGGATTATCCTTCCTACTAGAAGTGTGTATCAAAATAATTTCCCCTCCCAGAGTGGAAATAAACCTTTTGGAGCAACCCCAGGAAAGACTAATAACCCAAAGAAACAACCCTTGAAATGTTGGGGTTGTGGAGAAGAAAATATATTGAGCGATTGTCCACACAGACAACAAAACAGTAGGAGAGTCTAGAATATCCAAGAAGTTACCACAATCAATGATGTGGCTAGGAGCATGCCACGGATTTATGCAGCCCTGGATAATAACCAAGCCGGCCACCAAGCCTCAGTGGTGGATATGGAAGGTATGATCACCAATCATATATTTTCTATTTTAATTGACCTTGGTTTAAATTTGATTTATGTGGCCCCTCAGACTGTCGATAAGTGTAAACTGCAACTAGTTAGACATGTTAATCCATGGTTGGTACAACTATCCACTGGAACCAAAAGAAAAGTAGAAGAGGTCATACTAGCTTGCCAATTCATTATGGATGGATTTCCCACCCAAGCGGCCCTTAACATACTACCCCTACGATCTTATGACCTGTTGGTTGGTATGCACTGGTTAGCCACTTATAAAACCAATTTGTATTTTTACCATAAGTCTTTGGAATGTGAAAATGAAGAAGGGAGAAAAATAACCCTTCAATGGATTCAGAGGCATGTCTCAGTGAGACGAATATCATCCCTTCAAATGAAAACGTATTGCAGGAAGGGATGTCCTCTATATGAAATATAGGTGTTGGAATCTGTTGAGGATGACAAACCAAACCTAGAGGACCACCCCATATTAAGAAATTATAAATACATGTTTCCATAAGAGGTACCGAGTCTACCTATGAGAAGAGACATTGACTTCTCCATAGAACTCGCACCATGAGCAGTGCCAGTGTCTAGAACACCGTAGAGGATGAGTACACTAGAGATAGTTGAGCTTAAGTTATAGCTAAAGGAGATGATGGAAAAAGGATACATCCAACCCAATGTGTCTCCATGGGGAGCACCCGTCTTGTTTGTGAAAAATAAACATGGCACACTCCGACTGTGCATAGACTATAAACAACTCAATAAGACAACCATAAAGAACACGTATCCCTTACCAAGAATTGATGACTTATTTGACAAATTAATGGGTGTTCCCATTTTCTCAAATATTGACTTAAGGTTTGGATACCATCAAGTCTGAATCAAGGATGAAGGCATGCACAAAACAGCCTTCAAGACAAAATATGGTCACTATGAATTTGTGGTGGTGCCATTTGGATTAACCAATTCCCCTGCCACTTTTATGTGCTTGATGAATAATGTACTCAAAAAATTCCTAGATAGATTTGTATTGGTTTTCATTGATGATATCCTAATCTACTCCAAGAACATAGAGGAGCATGAAGAACATCATGAATTAGTGCTTCAAGTACTAAGAGAGCATCAACTCTACGCTATGTTTAGAAAGTGTGACTTTTTCTAAAATCAAGTACATTACTTAGGCCATGCTATTTTTGAAGGAGTGGCAGTAGACCCTGACAATATCATATCTATAATGGAATGGCCTACCCCAAAGGATGTATCTGATATGAGGTCCTTTATGGGCTTAGCAGGATACTGTAGAAGGTTCATAAAAGGATTTTCCAAAATTGGTTGTCCAATCATTCCCCTTCAGAAAAAGTGGGTTAAATTCACTTGGACATCAGAATGTGAAGAAATATTTCAAGAACTGAAATACCTTATAACCCATGCACACATGTTGAATATTGCATACCCTGATGATAAATTCCTTGTGTGTACAGATTCCTATAAGGAAGGACTCAGAGGAGTCCTTATGCAAGAAGGGCGTGTAATTTGCTACGAATACAAAAAATTGAATGAACATGAAATCAATTATGTGACCCATGATCTAGAGTTGGTTTCCATAGTGCATTCTTTAAAAATGTGGAGGCATTACCTCCTGGGTAGGATATTTGTACTTATGACAGACCATTGTGGGTTGATTTACATGTTTGATCAACCAAAACTAAATGCTAGACACGATACGTGGATGGATCTCCTTAGTGAGTTTTATTTCGAAATCAAACACATCAAAGGAAAGGAAAATAGGGTGGTCAATTCCCTTAGAATTAGTGTGAAAATGATTCACCTGGCATCGGTAAGCACCTATTAAACAGATGTCAGGGAGAGAGTCAGGAATGCACAAGAAACAAATGCATTTTTCAATATTGTGATTCCATACCTAAATAAAGAGCCCACAAGGCTAAGGTATGAAGGCTATCAGATGCTTGATGAAGGCATGTTAACCTACATAAACAGATTGTATATTCCAAGTTGTGACGACTTGAAGAGGTTCATAATGGATGAACTACACAAGAGACCATATACTGGTCATCCAGGTTATCAGAAAATGATCACGACCTCTAGGAAACAATTTTATTGGCCTGGATTGAAAAAGGACATAGCTGAATATTTAGCTAAGTGTCCAGAATTCCAACAAGTTAAGGTAGAACATTGACACCCAGTAGGGTTGTTATAGCCTCTACCAATTCCATAATGGAAATGGGAAACCATCTCCATGGATTTCATCACCAGATTACCAAAATCAGCCAAGCAGAATGATGCCATCATGGTAGTGGTGGACAAATTGAGCAAGTATGCTCACTTCGTTCATGTCAAGTCAACTTTCAAGGCAATAGATATTTCCAACATATTCATGAAGGATATATTTATACTGCATGGCATGCCTAGGGAGATTATATCTGAGAGAGACACAAAATTTACTTCAAGCTTTTGGAAATCCTTAATCGTTGGTTTTGAGACTAAATTGTTGTTTAGCACAACCTATCACCCTCAAATGGATGGAAAAATAGAAAGAGTGAACCAATTATTAGAGGACATGTTAAGGATGCATGCAATGCATCAGCCTAAGAAGTGGAAAGACTTCTTGTCATTGGTATAATTTTCTTACAACAACGGTTATCAAGATTCATTGAAGATGAGCCCTTTTGAAGCCCTCTATGGTAGACAGTGAAAGATTCCAATCAACTGGAGTAATCCTGTGGATAGAATTACAATCAGACCTGATATGCTGAAATAAATGGAACAACAAGTGATTCAGATTAGGAAAAATCTGAAAACTGCTCAAGATAGATAGAAGAGTTACGCTGAAAAAAAGAGAACTCCCAGAGAGTTCAAGACAGGAGACCATGTCTATCTCATAATTAGACCCAAGAAGAGTTCCCTGAGAATGGGATCTTGTGCCAATATGGCACCCCGGTATTGTGGACCCTTTGAAATATTAAATAGAGTGGGACATGTAGCCTATAGTCTAGCACTCCCTCCCATAGTGAGGGCACATAATGTTTTCTATGCTTCATTATTGAAGAAATATGTACATGATTCTAATCATATAATTGATTGGTCTATGATTCAGGTGGATCCGAAGGGATAATTCCTGTCAGAACCTCAATGCACACTAGACAGGAAGGAAACCTGACTCAGGAATAGAACCATTGCACAGTTCAAGGTGCAATGGAAACACTTTGGCTCAGATGAGGCTATGTGGGAAATGGAGGATGCCATGAGACATGCATATCTATTTTTGTTTACTTATGTATATGTAGAGCACATTGATAGATCGAACATCGAGGATGATGTTCCTTTAGGGGGGAGGGAATTGTAACAGTCTTGTTTCCCCCTATTTGTAAATATAACTATATTGGCCAAGAGACTATGGAAAACTCGATATGTGTGAATGTTTGATTTGACGAACCTTTGTATAAAAGGTCAATGAATGTAATTTATGTTATTAATAGAAATTGGATAAGTGGTGCATAACTGCTGAAAGGGGGGTTTTCCAAGATAGACCATGGATGCTATAAGAGATATGGTGACGAGAACCAGGAATGGTTGAGATAACCCCAACCAAACCAGTACGTTGTTGGATTTAATTGCTCAAGACCAGAATAGTCCTATTACCAAGAGATGAATTACAATCAAGCTGGTAAGTGGGACGACCTCCTCAATAGTTAATGACAATATGGGGTAGAGCACTCATCTGAAAGGCTTTCACACCTGACCATGGACTGGGAATTCTTCCACACACAATCTTGGTGGGGAAGGAAAGAAAGGAAGGCATGCTGGGAGTAGAAAGAGCTGTGAAGAGAAGAAGAGAAAAGAGGCTAAGCTCTCAAGTTCGAGGAAGAACTGAGAAATGAATGTGTCCTGGTCACATGATGTGGCTAGAAGGGTTAAGGTAAAATTTGATAAATGAGGGTGTTGAGTGATTGAGAAAGTACTCAGGCAGACCTTCTTGCTTGGTATAAATAAAAATCATTGCCAATATTTTGTGGGAGGAGGAGAGTAACCTTCGTCCCTAACTATTGCTATTGCTAATACGAAAGAAAGAATTCTCTCTCAGAGCATCATGGTCTAGCTTGGGGGTGGCCAGTGGTAAATCCGTTAGGAGTGACTGAGCCTGTGGTTGGGTGGAAATAGGCACCCCTTTCAGCAGTCGCATCACGTTGTTTGGTTTTGATAAGTGTTTCCATACTTTGTGTTTTGAAATGGAATAATGAATGAATGCAGGTATTTATACATATAAGAATGTTCTCTATATTGAATGATCAAGTTATGTATATTCATTTATCTTCTTGTGGACTTATGCTTCTGATTGATAGTCTATATGCCCTAGCTTAGCCTTCGAGATGTCTTGGGACGTAAACCTGTAGGAGGGTTGGGATAGAAAGCATTGCACCAATATGACCCTATCGGTCTGAAAATGATATCTCTTTTAGACTCCTGGTTGTGCAATCGGTATATCAAGCCCAAGTACTTAACAACCTTCTGATGAAGCGATTCGCATTTAAATTGTGATATTTTAGAAGTACCCATATGACCAACACCCAGGAACCCTATGCTAAGCCTAAGGGAGCTAATACTTTATGGCTCCAAAGCTTCGAAATTCCGTGACTTCCGAGAATTGTCGGCCCTAATTCTCACAAATCGGTCGAAGGTCACCGAGAGTCACGATTACCTGTAATATCAACTGACATTTGGAGGTTACCCTAGCAGTTAGATGAACCTATCTTACCGACTAAACCAAGATCCAACTCCCTATCGCGAAGTAGCATGAGCCACCGATCAGGAATGTTTGGGGGTTCCCTTAGCCGTTGGATCTACACCGAGGTGACTTCAGTGGAGTACCACTTCAGGAGAATGGAGATGCCATAGCATCAAAATCCCTAAATGTAACACCCCCGACCACCACCAACAGGACGAAAAAACTACCTAACGACTGTATCTTTTAATTCTCAGCTCTGATATAAACTTGTAACGTTCCCAACCACCAATAGGTCGGGTAATGCTACCTCAGAAAACTAACATGATCAAGAATACACACACACACACACACACACATATATAATGCAATTTTAACTAGACATAAACATTATGTACATTTACATATTCTTGTGGAAGTGACAATAAAACAAACCAATATTTAACAAATGATTTACGTTTTGCTATCACCCAACATAATGCAAAAAGAATAGTAAAATCATACATGCAGTAATCACAAACAAAACCCATAAATATAATATCATATATAAATACACAACATGTAACCAAACTTGGAAATGGTACTTATATTTTAATTGAAGTACACCAATTGTGTGCAGACCTTCCATGAACCTCCCATCCTTAGACCACACTACTCATCACTCTCAACAGTGGGTCACCCCCAAGCTGGGACCAAACTCCACCGACAAAGGGATTCCTAGGCTAGGCAGGGACAACAGGAAGTTGCACAATATAGCAGGAAGGATTTCCTCCAAGGAGTCACTTAATCCCACAACTCACAGACTCTCATTCCCCAATGTTTGTCCCACCCCAGGAGTGTACACCTTCATTGTTCAATAGTCCATTGGCTACTACACCTCCCTTTCCTTAGGATTTAGCAATAGGTCAAATCAGGAATTCTCAGAGCTCTGTAGTTTCTATTGGACTCCCTCCAGGAGAAATCACTTCCTCATCACACTCTCTAACATGGAGAGATTTTCTCACAGGCTTGACAACCTGCTTCTTCTAACCACGGGCCTGACAACCCAGTTCTTCACTCCTTCTTCCCAATACATGGGCATGGTGATGGAAGCAACAGAAACTGGACAAGGGAAACAATACAGACAAGACAAAACACAAAAAAACCCCAGGGGCATAGTTGTAGAAAGGGTGTCAATTCGGTTCTATTGCAAAGGTTTGATGTGGTTCACGAATTCAACAAGACGTACCAGGGTACTCAGTGCTTGTTGGGTGTGCTGGTGAAAAAATGGCCAAGAGAAGACCAAAACAATATGAATTCTCTCTTATATTGCATGTGCCTGAGCTGACACATGGTTCTCATGAAGCGTGTTCCTCTCCATTTGGAAGTCGTACCCTCTTTCCAAAGGAACTTTGGATATATTCATATCCCACTCACAATATTTAGAATAATAATATATATATTATTCTATTGGACTTAAGCTCTTAATATTAGCCCCTCATTCCACCCTCTCAACCTTCATCCCTTACCCAGCCTAGTGGAGATTAGTCCCCCATACTCTTTCTTCGTGGTAGTTCTACATGCAATGATGTTGTTTATATTAATAATATGAATGTTTACATGTACAAAACAAGCTCTTGGCCTTTAACATCTAGCCTCTCTGACCTAATAAAAACATAAGCCTACCAGCTTATAAATAATTGGCTCACCAGCCTACAAAACATGTTACATTCAAAATTACAACCAAGGCTCCGCCTTGGGATATTACAATCCCCTTCCCTTATTTTTTCACTGTCCTCGGTGCAACTCATATACACAACATCAACAAGATTTTCAAAATCTTCAAAAATATATGGGTATTCTACCCACATAGCATCTTCATAATCTCACGTTGTGTCCTCGGGACCGTACCAGGTCCACTAGACCTTTACCAGCCTTATGGATTGATTCTGAAGTTGCTTGTTCTTCTAGTCAAGTATAATCACAGGGTGCACTTGTATAGCGCCTTCTTTCTCCACCTGAATCACATTCCAATCAATCACATGATTAGCATCAGGCATATACTTCTTGAGCAATGAGACATGAAATACATTATGAATAGTCATGCATGCAGGAAATGCAAGCATATAAGCTACTGGTCTAATCGTTTCTAGGATTTCAAACAGCCCACAATATTTGGTTGCCAACTTGGAACAGTTTCCCAGCTTCAGAGAACTTTTGTTGGCTTTCACCTTCAAGAAAACATGATCACCCACTTTAAACTCCTTGTGGGTTCTTCCATTGTTAGAATAGATTTTATGTTTGTGTTGGGAAGTCTTCAAACTCTGCTTAATCTGCAGCATTTTTTCTTCCATTTCCTTGAGAAACTCTGGCCCAACCAATGCTCTATTAGCTGATTTGTCCTAGCTTATTGGGGTGTTGCACTTTCTTCCATAAAGTGCTTCAAACAGGTTCATATCCAGTGATGCTTGAAACCCATTGTTGTAATAAAACTATACCAAGTGTAAGTACTCTTCCCATCTGGATGGTTTGTCCATCACATACATTCTTAACATATCTTTTATCACCTATTAAATCTTTTTGTTTTTCCATCAGACACAGGATGATAGGTTGTGCTGAAGTTCATATTTGTTCTAAACCCCTTGAATAACCCTTTCCAAAAATTTGAGGTAAACTTTGGGTCTCAGTTAGACACAATTGTCTTGGGTATTCCATGCAAACATTCTACTTCCCTCACATAAATATCAACAACATTGGTTGCCTTGTTAGTAGTCTTTAATGGAATAAAATGGGCAGCTTTAGTAAGCTTATCCTCCACTACCATGATGGAATCATGTTTCTTGTTTGTTCTGGGTAATCCTGTGATGAAATCCATTGTCACCACCTCTCACTTCCACTCAGGAATGGGTAATGGATTCAGCAACCCAGCTGGGTGTCTATGCTCATCCTTGACCCTTTGACACTCCCAACATTTGGATATGTATTCTACAATTTATTTCTTCATGCCTGGCCAATAATATTGGCTCTTGACTTTTTGATATCCAGGGTACCCAGCATAAGGCACATTATGCATTTCTTTTAAAATCACACTCTTCAATTTAGGATAATTGGGTACATAAAATATGTTTCTGTACAAGAGAATTCCATCAATTCCCATTTCGCAATCTTCAGCTTTCTGTTGCATTTTACCTTGCTGCAATTTAGTTACTAATTCCATGTATTTCAAATCAACTTTTGCAGCCTCAAAAATTATGCCTTTAAGATCTGTCTGATACATGCTAAGGGTTGTAGCATGTATTTCATGCACTCTCCTACTGAGTGCATCAACGAATTTGTTCTCCTTTCCTTTGATGTGCTTGATATCAAAGTCATATTCACAGAGGAATTCCAACCATCTACTATTCCTAGCATTCAAGGTAGGTTGAGAAAACAAATACTTCAAACCATTATCGTTTGTCCTCAACTCAAACCTTTTTCCCATGAGGTAGTTCCTCTACTTCTTCAAAGTGTGCACTATGGATGCCAACTCCAAATCATGAGTGGCATAGAGCCTTTCATTCTCTTTCAATTTTATGGACTCAAAACATATCACATATCCTTTTTTACTAAGGGCTCCTCCTATTCCTTCTTTGCACGCATATGTGCAAACTATGAAATCTTCATTCGGATCAACAATCTTCAGAATTGGAGCCCTAGTTAACAATTTCTTTAATTGTTGGAAGCCCATTTCACATTATATTGTCCATTCAAACTTCTTCCTCTTCCTTTGCAAGGAAGTGATGGGATGAGTTATTCTCGAAAACCCGACAATGAACCTTTTGTAGTAGCCAGCTAGACCCATGAAGGATATGAATTTTTTCACACTCTTAGGTGGTGTCCACCCTTTAATGGCCTCAATATTTTTAGACTCCACTACTATCCCTTCTTCAGATATGATATTCCCAAAATAGTGAATCATGTTTTGATAAAATGAGCATTTTCTCAATTTGGCATACAGTTGATGATCTCTTATCACTTGCAACACTATCCTCAAATGATGCTCATGATCTTCTTTCAACTTGAAATATACAAGGATATCATCCAAAAATACAATGACAAACTTGTATACATATTCTCGAAAAACACCATTCATTAAGCACATTAAAAAAGTTGGTGAATTTGATAACCCAAATGGCACCGTTGTGAACTCATAATGACCATACCTTGTCCTGAAGGTGGCATTTTTTATGTCTTCCTCTTTAATCCTTACCTGATGGTATCCTGACATAAGATGTATATTTGAAAATATCCTTTCATCCTTCAATTGATTGAAGAGATCATCAATCCTTGGTAGAGGATACTTGTTCTTTATAGTCACTTTGTTCAACTATCTGAATCGATGCACAATCTCAATGTCCCATCTTTCTTCTTTATGAACAAGACTGGGGAACCCCAAGGTGACACACTTGGGAGTATGTACCCCTTCCTTAAAAGTTCTTCCAACTGCATTTGCAACTCCTTCAGCTCTTGTGTACTCATTCTGTAAGGAGTCTTTGATACTGGAGCTGCTCCAGTCATTAAATTAATAGACAAAGCAATATCCCTCTTTAGGGGTAGTCCTGGTACCTCCTTGAACACATCTTCAAAATCTTCCAGGACTGCATGATCCTCCATATTTGGCACCTTATCCTTAGATGATTCCTCTATATGGGTTGCAAATATTTGACAACCCTTCATGTAACACTTCTTCAGTTGCATTGTTGAGATTTCTTGGACATTAAATGCCCTGGGAATTCCTTGGACTGCTCTTTGATTTCCTTCTTCATCCAAGCAAGTGAATGCCTTTTTATGACAGTCTAATATGGCATGGTGTTGGTCTAGCCAATCCATACCAATTAGGAAATCATATGATCCCAAAGGAAAGATTTTCAAATCTACCTTGGTACTCAGTCCATTCATGCCCACTGGACATGATTTAACCAACTCAACAACCTTTCTCTTGGCTCCTATAGCTAGTTGTACCAGCCAAGATTTATCATGCTTGCTTCTTGGAAAAAACAATCTTTTCACAACTTTAGGATCTAGGTAACTATGACTAGCTCATGAGTCTATTTAAACAGTAAAGGAATTATTATTCATCATACCTTCAACTTCAATCATGTGTGATTGAAACTTATCTTGCTTTTTGTCCAGGGCTGCATAGATCCTTGGTACTCTTCTACCCATTTCCTCCACTATTTCTTCTTGATGAACATGGTGAACAAATATCACCTTTTCCTTTATGTGAGGGAAATATCTATACCTATGATCTCCATTACAACCCCATTACTTCATAGGTGTCTTCCTTGGCCTTTTCCCACCTACTTCAGCTATCCTGGGCTCCCTCAAAACTGGTTGTCCTTAAGGACTATTTCTGAAAAATGGTGGCATGTTTCCCTTCTGCCTTTGTTCCTTCTTGAACTTATTCTTGTCTTCCCAAGCTCTTTGAAAAGTAGGCTTTCCCCTATGTTGATCATGTAAGCATTTTTCTCTCATTATGGTTTCTTCCAGAGTCTTGGGATCATCATATTGGATTTTTTCACTGATAAAATATGGCAGCCCACTCAGATACCTCTAAATCTTAAATGTCTCTTCCCTAATGAAAGGGACTTAGTTCAACAACTCTAGAAATATCCTTTCATATCCATCTATAGTCATGTTACCCAATTTAAGTTCAAATAACTCCTTCATCTTCTTGTCATAGTATCTCTTGGTTAAGTACTTATTTTCAAAAAAATTCTTGAATTCCTTACATGTGACATCCCTCTCTTTGATGTGATGCACTTGCACAAGATTATCCCACCACATGGATGCCTTTCCTTTCAATTGATAGATTACAATTCTTCCCTCCACATGAGAAGAATAATTATTCAATTGGAAATATTTCCTCATTCCAACTAGCCATGTTTCAGCCTCTTCATCCCTCTGGTGCTCTGCATCAAAAGTAGGAGGTTTGATCTTATTCATTTCCCCTTTCAACTCATCCACCCCAAACCTCCTATGTTTCCTGAAAGGGGATGGAATTGAGCTATTGTGTACTCTCTTATGGGAATGATTTTGGGAGTGTCGGTGATGTATGCTACCATTCCTTGATCTTCCTTTCTTCTCAGGGGTCCCGTGACTTCCTGATTTGTTGGATCCACTCTCCATATCCAACTTCCTTTCAATTCTTTCTAGGCTTCGCATCAGATTCATTTTGAAGTCTCCTTGTTTCTCCCTGTCTCTCATAAGCCTTTTGTTATCTTCCCGGTGAATTTGGACATCTTTTTGCAATTTTTTAATGATTTTCATAATGCTCATGTCTTTATCTATTTCTTCTTCATGCCCATTGGAGTTTGTTCCTTCAATGCCCAAATGGACATACATTCCTCTAACTTCATCCACCAAACTATACGCATCATGTGCCTCCTCAATCTCTCTGGACAATGTAACAATCATGTCTGGTTCTGACAATTACTAACTCTGCAAAATGTACATTCAACCAAAATTTTTCCAGGCTATTAGACTTAATAATTTTCCAGAATAACATAAACCAACCTAGTTCAACAAAATAATATCCGACTCCATTTTCTGTGGGTCTTGGTCGATCAATAACCCCTCAAACTTCTATCTCTAAGCCTTGTCTGCAACAATTTTTGGGTGCCAACCCCTTTTTCTTCATCCCTTAATTCACATGTGACCATGGTTATGACCAAGTGCTATTAGTTGAGTGCTTATCCAAAGTATTGAAAGTTCAGGGCTTCAGAGCTTCAGAGGTTTCCCTTTCAACACCTCACAACTAAAATTCCAGAGTGTCGCATTGACGAACTTGCAAAGTGGGTTGGATCAACGGTCCAAGGCTTCCCAACATCCAATGATTGTTATTTACTATGAAACTCCAGGATTTGGAAGTTATGGATTGTCCATATTCACAATCCTTCCGAAGTGCTAAGTCTTTGGATGGTTTCATCTGTTGCCAAGTGTCATTTCCTGATCAGCGATCGACATTAAAACCATCCTTCCAAGTTTTGGGCTTTAGGGCTCTGAGACTTCAGAGATTTCTTCCTCCCACTAACTCATGAACCATTTCTTCTGGAGTGTCAAGTCTCTGGACTTCTGGATATTGTGCCATGTGTCTACTGGGGTCAAGTTATCATCGGCCTGGTCTATTTAAATTCTTTGCCAAGGTTTTAACTACTTTATGTATTCATCTGAGGCCCCACTACCCATGTTCGAGAGTGGAGAAATACTAAAAGAGGACACATGGTCCATTATAATGGGTGACATGTGTAACGTTATAACTGGAATTTATATCCTCTAAAGGTTCTTAGCTACACTGACACATGGCACACATCCCATGTGTCCATGTCATCCTTAGTGACATCAGCAGGTCATGTCACTTTGAGACTTCGTGACATTGACCCCCTTCTCCTAGATCCGCAAATCAGGATCCGCGTAGAATCTTTTCCTCTCTTCTGGCCCAAAGTGCTCGACTGGCCCTTCTATTTCCCTTTCGGGAAATCTGCACCCACAAACGACCTTGAGAAATTTTCCCCTTATATTTCGAAAGATCGGAATTCACATTTTCGCGAGTCCTGTGGCTGAGTGTCTTGTCTCTCAGACCCCCGAAACCTGAAATTATGACACTTGGCTTTTCCTCTCTCTATTTTTCCTTTCTCCTTATTGTGATTTCGGGAGTCACAATGTCATGCAACTCATCCCCTTGACCTCCGAAATCCTGATTCCCACATTACCAAAACTCTGATGTTCAGTCACCAAAATAAATCGAAGGTTGTG
The DNA here is from genome assembly GCA_009831015.1 of Picea engelmannii. Taxonomy (NCBI): domain Eukaryota; kingdom Viridiplantae; phylum Streptophyta; class Pinopsida; order Pinales; family Pinaceae; genus Picea; species Picea engelmannii. The sequence goes on from ML785452.1 coordinate 19,833, forward strand.
ATTCCCCGCTCGATCCAATGGTCAACGCGTTTTTGCATATCGGGAGTTCGAGAATATCGATTCCAAAAACCTCATGTCAACACAAACTCTAAATTCTCGAATCCCGATATCCCGTACTGCTATTCTTTTCCGGGTTTTCCACCTTTTCTCGATTTCGGAATTTTCGTTCCCGAAATGCGCGGGTCTCCTATCTTCAGGATTTGCGAAATGTCGAACCCCGATAAGCCAATGGACTTTCCTATCGAGATTTTCCCTGAACTCTAGGATTTTCGCCACGCGTCCTCCTATGATGGACAGTCCTCAATCATTTCGTTATTTCGCAAAATCAAATCCCGAAATGCTCCACATCATGTCCTCTTGATCCCCCAAGTCCCGACATGCGAAATGCTGACAAAATATTGATCGTTGCCACGTGTCTCAACAGACGGACGGTCCTGATTCAGTTCGGGATTTCATGACTTATGATTCCTCGATGTCACAATTTCTCTGTCATCTCGAAACCCCGGTAGCCGAAATACCGACAGGTTATTGATCTCCGCCACGTGTCCTAATGAATGGACAGCTCAGATCAAATTCAGGGTTTTCACTATGAAGTGACCCGATCTCCTGTCCTTGAGACTTCCGATATCCTGAATTCTGAAATCCCGATATCCCGACGCCTTTCGGGACTTTCACTATGTTTGTGAGGGTTTAAACCCCGTGCAACTCCTATTAGATCCCACGACTGATGGGTATCTAAGTGAGGTCCGATGGCTCACGATCTCCTGATCTTGAAACTTTGGAAACAGTCATAACCCCCTTGCTTCTCTATTAGATCGGATGGTTGGTGGGACTTCACAAATTCTCAACAAAGAATTTCGACCGTCCGTCTCATCCCTTGAGAACTTCCGCGAAATTTAAACAAAATATTTCTCTACGTGGAACTTGTCCTCCTGCATCACGATGTCACACCACCTCCTTTCAATTCTTCAAGGAACTTAGCCTCTTGCTTCCCTTCGACGACTTCAAAGGTTTGAACCGTTCTGAGGTTTTCCATGACTTCAAGTCTTTCAGAAAAAAAATTGCTGGCACTCCTTGTGGCAGACCTTCAAACACTTTCAAGTGTTGAACTCCTTTCGACTCTACACACTCCCTGCAGTAGCAGTCTCTCAACAAGTCATCTAGGTTACAAACCCCTGAAGCTTCACTCGGCTTGCGCACACTTTGCACGGCTCCTGTGTCTAACTGCACTTTTGAGGAAATGAGGACAAAAGCTATCCTATATGTGCTTTCAGAGACAAACTTTTGAACCCTTTGTCAACGCACTCCTTGCGAACAATTCAACTGCACTCCTTGTAGGAACTCTCACTCAGACAGAGAAACAATTGAAACTCATTTCCTAACTCTTTCTCTCTTAGACTTCAAACATAATCCTGAAATCATTCATACACAGCATAGAAAGAAAATGTATAACAGAAAGAGTAAAACCGTGAACATACCATTCAGCATACACATACAAGAAACAAATACAACGTCATGAATCTGAATTAAGACTTCTTCTATTAACTCAAATCTCTGTACATGGTTGTTTTTCAAACACAGTTTCTTTGTTCCAGCTCTGTATTCTCTTCTCTTGGTAATTTTCTTCACTATCATACAATAATACAATGAGGGTGTCTATATCCATTTTCCCTCCGCTCCTAAAACTGTCAAATCTAAGAATTCAAAGATACCTACTAACATTAACTAACATAAATGCCTTATTAGTTCTTTAGATGAGAGAAGGTCGCTCAAGGTCTGATTACAATCTATAAGTATGCCTCTCCTTAACTATTACATTTATGTTTGGCGCATTCATCTTCAAAAGTTTTTAAACAATTCATCATGTGCCCAAAATGCGTTGGTGCTTGCCCCACCCTCGCTTGACGTTGGTGATGCTCCTGCATCATACTCCCTCGCTTGAAAATTTTCATGGGCTCCTGTCCATGAGCTCTCACATGGTCTATCCATGCTTCTGAATCTCTGCTTCATTCTCCCAGCTGGCATCTTCAACTGGATGTCCTTTCCACTTGACCAAGTATTCAAAGTACTACTTTCTTTTGGTCTTCTTACTAACTCTTTTGTCTAGTATGCTTTCTATTTGTGGCTTCTCTGCAACAGGCATCTGCTTTGTCCATTGGACCTCTGGTTGTTCATCACTTGTTCCTACTTCCTCATCTTTGTATGGGTACAAATCTGAGACATTGAATATCAGAGAAATTCCGATCCCATTGGGTAATTCAATCTCATAAGCATTTGCCCCAAATTTCTTCAAGACCTTACATGGTCTGATCTTCTTCATCTTTAGTTTGTTATATGTCCCCTTCGGGAACCTTTCCTTTATTAGATGTGCCAGAATAAAATCACCAACCTCAAATTGAAGTTGTCTCCTGTGTTGATCTTCTCTACGCTTATACTCTTGGCTCGAGTTATATAAACGCTCCTTCACCTGGCTATCAAGTTCCTTCATTGCTTCTGTGAAATCCTCTGCACTAGCACTTCTAGTTGCATTTTGTTCTGAATCTCTCAATTCTGAAACTCCTCTTGGCTGCATCCCATAAAAAATCTGGAATGGACTATGCCCTGTGCTTCTGTTGATTGAATCATTATAAGCAAATTTCGCCTGTGGTAGAATATTGTCCCACTGGATGTGGTGTTCTGTCACCAAGCTCCTCAGCAAGTCTCCTAAACTCATGTTCATGAATTTTGTCTGTCCATCCGTCTGAGGATGATAACCTGAACTGAATGATAAATTTGTTCCCATATTTTTCCATAAGGTTCTCCAAAAGTGTCCCACGAACTTGGTGTCTCGATCCGAAACTGTGCTCCTTGGTAAGTCGTGAAGTCGAATGACTTCTTTGAAAAACAGATTCGCAATGTGAGTTGCGTCACTAGTTTTCTGACACGGTATGAAGTGTGCCATTTTGGAAAATCTATCCACTACCAAAAACATTGATTCAAACCCTCTTTGTCTTCTTGGCAGTCCCAATATGAAGTTCATGCTGACTGCATCCCATGGCCTGTCAAGTATGGGTAATGGTTGATAAAAACCTGCATTATGTCTCTTCCCTTTGGAATGTTGACAAATTCTACATTTGTCCACGAATCTTTTGACGTCTTCTCGCATTCCTGGCCAAAAATATGACTCATTCAACTTTGCGAACATCTTTTCATGACCAAAATGTCCAGCCAATCCTCCACTGTGTTTCTCCTTCAGCAAATTCTCCCTCATGGAGTATTTTGGAATACAAAGTTGGTTACCTTTAAACAGTAATCCTTCCTGGATCATGTATTCTGTCCATTGACTTTTGTCCATGAGAATTGGATTCTCTGTTGCTTCATATGCCTCTTTAAAATCTGGATCATCTATGTACATGTCCCTGAGATCATCAAAACCCAATGTTTTGACTCTGAACTCCTGCAATAGCAAACATTTCTTGCTCAAAGCATCAGCAACCTTGTTAGCAGTTCCAGAAATATGCTTAGTTACAAAAGTAAAGTTCTACATGTATTCAACTCATTTAACATGCTTTTTATTCAACTTCTCATGTTGAGTCACAAATTGCAAAGCATGATTGTCACTGTATAAAACAAACTCCTTCGGAATCAAATAGTGTCTCCACTTCTTCAATGCCTGAATAATAGCATAGAACTCCTTGTCATATGTGGAGTACTTCACTTTTTCTTCATTCAACTTCTCACTGAAGTATGCTATCGGCCTGTCTTCTTGGCTTAAGACTGCCCCTATTGCAAATCCACTTGCATCACATTTTACTTGAAATGTCTTTTTGAAATCCGGCAACACCAAAATTGGTTGTTTCGTAATTTTCCTTTTCAACAAATTGAATCTTTTCTCAGCCTCTTCTGTCCAGTGAAAAGACTTATGTCTCTTCTTCACTATGTCCATCATTGGTGCACTAATTCCACTGAAATTCCTAATGAAATTCCGATAGAAACTAGCCAATCCGTGAAAACTTCTCACCTCAAATATACTCTTCGGTGATGGCCAATTCTTGATCACCTCCACTTTATCTGGATCCATCCTCAATTTATCTGCAGAAATAACAAAACCCAAATAAATGAGTTTTGTCTTCATGAATGAGGATTTCTTCATGTTTATCAGTAGCTTCTCCTGCTGTAATCTCTTCATCACTGTAGTTAATTGTTTTAGATCCTCTGCCTCTGTTTTACTGAAAAGCAGTATGTCATCTAGATACACATTGACAAATTTTTCGATGGGCTCCTTCAGGAATTCGTTCATCATCCTCATGAAGGTACTTGGCGCATTCGTTAATCCAAATGGAATAACAAGCCATTCATACAACCCTTCGTTAGTCTTGAATGTTGTCTTCCATTCATCACCTTCTCTAATACGAATCTGGTGATATCCACTTTTCAAATCAATCTTCGAAAAAAAAATTGTTCCACTTAAGAAATCCATCAGATCATCCATCCTTGGCAATGGAAATATGTACCTGATGGTTATCTTGTTGATCTCCCTCGAGTCAGTACACATCCTCCAGCCTCCATCTTTCTTCGAACTGAGTACTGTCAGAACAACACATGGACTCAAGCTTTCTCTAACCAACCCTTTGTCCAACAAATCCTGGACTTGTCTTTTGACCTCTTCATTCTCCTGCGATGTTAATCTACACGCTGCTTTGTTTGGCAAACTAGCTCCAGGTATGAGATCAATATGATGACTCACACTTCTGATTGGTGGCAACGAACGAGGTAGTTCATCCACTACTATGTCAGTGAACTCTTCCAGTAGTTCCTGAACCTCTTCTGGTAAATCATCTACCCTTGTGCTGGTTAAAACAATATTTTTCTTCCTAACCACAATGAATTGCGGTTCCTCCTTCTTCTTAACCTCTGTAAGAAGTTCCTTCCCACTCATGAGAAGTAAAGCGTTGCTTACTTCAGGTTTCACCTCCTTATCTTTGATTGGAAGCAACATGTGAGTTCTCCCATTCTTCTCTAGGGTGTATGTGTTCTTTCTCCCATCATGAATCACATTTCTGTCATATTTCCATGGTCTACCCAGCAATAGATGACAAACATCCATGGGAATAACATCACAGAGTATCTTATCATTATATCCTCCTATCTCAAATTCAACTAAACATTGTTTAGTGACATTTACCTGATGTCCTTTTTGTAGCCATGAAACTCTATATGGACTTGGATGTTCAATCATCTCCAGCTCCATCTTTTCTACCATCTCTGTAGAAACAAGATTATTTGTGCTACCACTGTCCACAATGACCTTGCATACCCTGTCCTTGGTTTTGCAAGCAGTCCAAAAAATATTGTTCCTTTGTACTAGACTTTCCACCTCCTTCTCTGGTGTTAAGAGAACTTTTCGCATCATCAGCGATTTTCCACCTTCAGCATCTTCTGCCTCAACATTCCACCTCTACGCTACGGCAATGTGAGTCTCTCCTTCCTCTTTCTTCTTGTCTGGACATTCATAATATTTGTGTCCATTCTTTCCACATGTGAAGCACTTTATCACTCCACCTCTTCCTCTTCCTCTACCTCTAGTACAAGAAAAAATGTTGTTATCAACATACTCTCCTTTCTGATCAACATATTTCCTTCTCTGTCCAGCATATTGCCCTTTCTGTGAGCTTCCACCTCTCTCAATCTGAGGTTTCTTCCATTCTTCCTTTTTTTTTTTATTTCTATCCTGGGCAACTGATTTGCCTCTGGCGTGACTTCTGCCTCAGCCTCTCTGACCTTGTTTTCGGCTCAGCTTCTCTTCAGCTTTTAGAGCCATCTGATAAGCATCTTCCACCGTTCGGATGGTCATCATGCTCATCTCATCCTGACTGTCGTATCTCAGGCCATTCATGTACCTGGCAACCTTTTCATCATTGTTTTCCCAATTACCTGCCCTGATGTTCAGCCTATAGAATTCTTCAGTATATTCCTTCACTGTCATCAGCTTCTGTCTCAAATTTTGCATTCTTCGAAACAGGGTAATATGGTAATCCCTGGGAATGAATTTTGCCTTCATCTTTGCTATCATCCTATCCCAACTCTTGATTTTATGCTTGCCTTTGCAGCATCTGTTAGCTTGTAGTTCATCCCACCATAATGTTGCATGTCCTTTAAATCTTGTGACAGCATGTCTGACCTTCTTGTCTTCCTCGACATCTTCATAGTCAAAATAAGTGTCCAGAGCTCTAATCCAATCTAGAAGCTCTTCAGCATCCAGGTTTCCCTCATATACTGGGATTTCCATTTTTTCCTTGGCACCCATCCTTGCAACAGCCCTGAGTAGGCGTTCATTTGCTGCATCTTCGGCTGCAACTTCTTCCCCTTCATGTTTAGCTTCATTTTCACTTTCGGAATCACTAAGATACCCAACACCAGTTGTACGCCTCTGTGCTGTCTCCATGTCCTCAAGTCTGGCACATAATTCATGCATCTCTCTTGCCATGGCTGGGTCAGGCATCTACCTACCTCTTCTTCTTGGTATTTCCCTTTCCTCTAGAAGATCGGGTGTTTGCCTATCCCTTCTTCTTGGCGGCATGGTAAATCTTCCTTTTTCCTTGATACAGAAAGCAAAGAAACCTTTCTATGCTCTGATACCACACTTGACGCATACCCCCTTCTCCTATATCCACAGATCACGATCCGTGCAGGATCTTTTCCTCTCTTCTAGCCCAAAGTGCTCGATTGGCCCTTCTATTTCCCTTTCGGGAAATCTGCACCCACAAACGACCTTGAGAAATTTTCCCCTTATATTTCGGAAGATCAGACTTCACATTTTTGCGAGTCCTGTGTCCGAGTGTCTTGTCTCTCAGACCCCCAAAACCCAAAATTATGACACTTGGCCTTTCCTCTCTCTATTTCACCTTTCTCCTTATCATGATTTCAGGAGTCGCAATGTCATGCAACTCATCCCCTCGACCTCCGAAATCCCGATTCCCACATTACTGAAACTCCGATGTTCAGTCACCAAAAGAAATCGACAGTTGTGATTCCCCGCTCGATCCAATGGTCAGTGCGTCTTTGTGTATCGGGAGTTTGAGACTCTCGATGCCAAAAACCTCATGTCAACACAAACTCTGAATTCCTGAATCCTGATATCCTCTACTGCTATTCTTTTCCGGGCTTTCCACCTTTTTGCCATTTTGGAACTTCCATTCCCGAAATGCGCGGGTCTCCTATCTTCAGGATTTGCGAAATGTCGAACCCCGATAAGCCGATGGAATTTCCTATCGGGATTTTCCCCGAACTCTAGGATTTTCACCACGTGTCCTCCTATGATGGACGGTCCTCAATCATTTCTCTATTTTGAGAAATCAAATGTCGAAATGCTCCACATCCTGTCCTCTTTATCCCCGAAGTCCCGACATGCAAAATGTCGACCGACTCTTGATCGTCGCCACATGTCTCAATAGACGAATGGTCCTGATTCAGTTTGGGATTTCGCGACTTGTGATTCCCCGATGTCACAATTTCTCTGTCAACTCGAAACCCCAGTAGACGAAATACATACGGGTTCTTGATCTCCACCATGTGTCCTAATGAATGGATGGCTCAGATCAAATTCGAGGTTTTCACTATGAAGTGACCTAATCTTCTATCCTCGAGACTTTCAATATCCCGAATTCTGAAATCCCGATATCCCAACGCCTTTCAGGACTTTCGCTCTGTTTGTCAGGGTTTAACCCCCGTGAAACTCTTGTCAGATCCCATGACTGACGAGTATCTAAGTGAGGTCCAATGACTCATGATCTCCTGAGCTTGAAAATTTGGAAATAGTCGTAACCCCCTTGCTTCTCTGTCAGATCGAATGGCTGGCGGGACTTCACAAATTCTCTATGGAAAATTTTGACTGTCCGTCTCTTCCCTTGAGAACTTCCGTGAAATTTAAACAAAATATTTCTTTGCATGGAACTTGTCCTCCTATAGCACAATGTCACTGCACCTCCTTTCAATTCTTCAAGGCACTTAGCCTCTTGCTTCCCTTCGATGACTTCGAAGGTTCGAAACCTTTTGAGGTTTTCCACGACTTCAAGTCTTTCAGAAAAACTCCTGCTGGCACTCCTTGCGGCAGACCTTCAAACACTTTCAAGTGTTGAACTCCTTTTGACTCTATGCACTCCCTGCAACAACAGTCTCTCAACAAGTCATCCAGGTTACAAACCCCTGAAGCTTCACTCGGTCTACGCAAACTTTGCACAGCTCCTGTGCCTAACTGAACTTTTGAGGAAATGAGGACAAATGCTATCCTATATGAGCTTTCAGAGACAAACCTCTGAACCCTTTGTCAACGCACTCCTTGCGGACAATTCAACTGCACTCCTTGCAGGAACTCTCGCTCAGACAGAGAAACAATTGAAACTCATTTCCTAACTCTTTCTCTCTCAAACTTCAAACATAATCCTAAAATCATTCATTCACAGCATAGAAAGCAAATGTATAACAGAAAGAGTAAAAAGATGAACATAGCATTCAGCATACACATACAAGAAACAAATACAACGCCATGAATATGAATTGAGACTTCTTTTATTAACTCAAATCTCTGTACATGGGTGTTTTTCAAACACAGTTTCTCTGTTCTAGCTCTGTATGCTCTTCTCTTGGTAATGTTCTTCACTATCATACAATAATACAATGAGGGTGTCTATATATGTTTTCCCTCCACTCCTAAAACTGTCAAATCTGAGAATTCAAAGATACCTACTAACATTAACTAACATAAATGCCTTCTTAGTCCTTCAGACGAGAGCAGGTCGCTCAAGGTATGATTACAATCTATAAGTACGCCTCTCATTAACTATTACATTTATGTTTGGTGCATCAATCTTCAAAAGTTTTTAAACAATTCATCATGTTCCCTGTTGTTCCAGAGTCTGTACTTAAGGCTTAGAAGTACAGTGTCTAGGCATCCGAAAGTGGGTAAAGGGTAGAGAAGAGAGAAACGTCAACCTTCGACAGGGGAAACTAGGGATGATTTCTACGTTGGCATTGTCTAGCTTCCAACTGTTCCTGGATTCTTATATCATGTTCAATCGTTGCCCATGAACGTTCGAGTCAACACAGGTAGTAACTGTTTTAAGAATAGTATCGAAAAGTTTCAAGGCAATGTGTGTTTGATTTGATAATTCGGGTTCGATATTGGGTTGTGTTGGTGTTCGACAACACAGGTATTCCAACAGAGGACGAACACCTTCAGTAACCACTCACATAACCAGATCAAAGATCAACACACCGATGTTTTCACGTGGTAAAACCCCTACGGGGAAACATCCACGGCCCCAGCCAACGC